>JASTVB010000039.1:0-131532 GCA_031125705.1 Saccharomycopsis babjevae | reverse complement strand
ACATTTAATATTGATTTAGATGACGTAGTCGTAATTTTGAGATGGAAGTCACGTGCAATATTTATTCATAACGACATCATGTGAATGGCACGTGAATTATAACGACAACGACATTATAACACGTCTATGATCTAATGCTCTTGTTGCAAAAACTTTAACATTTTTTTCGCAAGAAAGCCCTTATGGCCAAGTTGGTAAGGCGCTACACTAGTAATGTAGCGATCCTCAGTTCGAATCTGAGTGAGGGCATTTTTTTTTGGTTTCGAGAATATAATTCTATTTGTAGGTGTAGATGTTTTAATGAAAACAGCTATAATAAAATAGAAAGTAAGTCACTTGAAGAATCAGAAGTGATTTATTGTTTTTCCCAAATTTTATGGAGAAATATAAAATAATGTATTAATTGTATATAAACCTCTTAGTGTGTTAATAGTTGAGTGAAATCCTTGGTTTAAAATAAATAAATCAAGATAAAATAATAAATAAAATATAGATTCACATCTGTTTAAATAACTATTCTGATATCATGAATTGAAACAGTAAATTGTAATGCCATGATTAAGTTAGTTTTCATCTTATTATATAAATGGTATCTTGAATGTTCAGTTCTTTGGTAATATGATTATTTTGTCAGTAGTCTATAATATAAATTAAACATTTAATAACTTCAGATGACGTAGTAATAATTTTGAAATATAAGTCTCGTGCAATAATTATTAATAACGACAATATTTTACCTTACCAACCAAATTCTAGAATTTGTGTGTAATAAAGAATCATTGGATATTCGCGATGTTGTTTTTTGCAACACAGTACTCATACATCGCCTTTATACAAGAGTTTGAACATACAACACTTTTAACCTTGAAATTCGCCAAAAAGCGCCGATTACTATGACATATATATTTTTTATAAAAAAGAAAGCACTGTGGACAAAAACGGGGTATATTTCAGTTACAGTTGAATCTCCATAACTAAAAACTAACGAGCAAGGCGATTCCTATAAAACAATCACAATTGGACTTTTCAGAATTCAGTTGGAATATTTGAATTTATTTTTTGCAAGTTTTGCATTTGATCTTCTGTTTTTGTAGTATTAAAATCTTCGATCTGCTTTTCATATATCTACGCTGTGTGCGCTGGTGTTGGGTTTTGTATATATTCAAGAGTTACTAAACTATAATATCCAGTGAAAACGAACGCCAACAACATCAAGACAGAAGCTGGAACCACAACCATGACTAAAGAAACAGCTGTCAGGCTGGTGGTTGTGCGTATCTCTCGAGGTGGTATATGTCATTTAGGGGGGTCTAACTGGCGAACAAATCAGATCATAACAGATGATTACCGGGCAGCACAACCAATAATAGGTAGTGCGACACGATTGAAAGTAACACAGGGCATAGAATTAAGAGCAACACAGGGCTACACAACTTTTAGTTATACAATGCTTCAAACAAAATATACTGTACAGGGCACACAACCATATTTTCGATTTTTTTTTTTTTAGCGCACCAAATTTTTTTTCTTTGAGCTCATTGGTTGTGATCGTCCATATTTTTGGCCAATCAGAAGGCAAAAACCTTGTGTTTCCTGTTCAAATTCTCTTTTTCTCTTATTATAGTGTGCTTAAACGCAAATAATAGGTGCCGATTACAGCTAAACAAGCAGCCCATACAAAAAAACCTCTAACAATCCAGAGAACCAACCATACATGTTAGCTAGCTAATGGGAGTTTTTTAATAATTTTTTTTTTCTTATTGTTCAAATATAGAGAAAATTTTTTTTTTCTCTCATACACACAATTCTGATTATTTGGCTGGACTTTTTCTACACTATACAGACTTCTCAGATAGGTAGTAATCTCTGTTTCACTTTGATCAAATATTTGTTTTCTGCTATATTCGTATTTTGATTACCAAACATAAAATAAAGAACCAATAAAATGTCTTTTGTTGCTAAACGTCAATTATCTACTTTGATTCCACCAAAGATCGCTTCTGTTAAGGTAAGTTTTGAAAGTTTGTGGGTAAAGCTGAGATTCGGAACAAGTCGAGCGAAAAATGGTCTGTCTCGAAATGGCCTTCCAAGAGCAATATTGGGAAGTATATTATGGGGTAATTGGCAAAAGAATATATCGGAGACCAGGAATTTGGGGTAAATGGGGTCATTTTGGATTTTTTTAAAAGGAATTTCGGGATTCCAGAAAACTTAAGCCAGTAATTAGACTCTTCCAATTTGTGACTGTGCATCCAACTACTGGCCATTATTTTCAATTGTTGGCTGTTATGTTTAATCATTGGCTGTTTGCTATTTTTTATTTCATTTGTCAGCCTGTTATTTCTTGTTGCAACTCTGGGTACTTGTCTGCACGTATGTTCTAGTTTCTAGCAGTCTGTTTTGTGTCGGATGAACCCTCTCAATAGCTGTGTATATGGTGATGCAAAGGACAAAATTCTATCTGTGCAACAGAATCATTGTGTTCAGTTGCATTGCAGAGTGTTTGTGGTATTTTCCCGTATGACACCGTTGTCGATTGGTGTTTTTTCTAACCATTTCAAACTAAGCAGCTTACATTGTTGACAGTAGTGTATATGGTTCATTTCATTTCAAGGCCAGCAGGGAATAACATCAATATCATTTGTCAAAACAAAACATCAATGGGCCGAGAGAAAAGATTTTTTTTTTGGAAATCACATATCAACCCATTACTGAAAGTAAAGTTGCGGGTCTGATATGGTTTTATTCAGGGTCTAAAAGCATGCTTTGATTAAGCAGAAAAAATTTGATTATTTGATCGCTTCTCATAGTTCAATTGCCCGAGAAACTATTCATATTGCTTCTTTGCAGCCATTTATGTCTTTGCGAATCCAAGGCTTTAATCCCTTTTTTTTACAGGAACAACATACTAACTCATTTATTTAGAACTTAGGCTCTAACCCACACGCCAAGCGTATGAACAATGTTGTCGCTTTCTACAAGGCTTTGCCTCAAGGAAGTGCTCCAGCCCCAGCCCCAAGAGGTTTGATCGGTAGATACAAGGCTAAATACTTTGATGGTGACAATGCCTCCGGTAAGCCATTATTCCACTTAGCTTTAACTTTCTTGATTGGTGGTTACTCTTTGGAATACTACTTCCACCACAATGCTCACCACTAAAGAATTTTTTGAACTTATTATTTAATTTTGAATCAAGGAAGTGTATCACTTCTTTGAGAAAGAAAAAAAAAATCAAATTAAGAACAAAAATGAAAAATCAAATGAATGGAAAATTAAAATCAAATCTTTTCACATAAATTAAGGAAAATATTCTCAACTATATGTAAGCATATATAGGTCGAATGAACTCAAGTATATATATTACTTATTTATCCAATGAATATATTAAAAATAGAAAATCTTGTAGTCATTTAACTATTTATTACAAAGGTTGATATACTTATCTGAAATTCTTTTAAATTAATTTATATACTCTTATTTAGCTTTGAGAAGAGAAATTTATTTATTCAACTGTAAAGATCATCATCATCCTCAACTGCAGTAGAAGCTGGAGCAGAAGTTGTAGTAGAAGCATTATTTGTAGCACCAGAAGAAGCAGCATCACCTTCTTCATCTACGCTCAACTTAAAGTTGCTGAACTGACCTCTAGAAGCCTGCAACTGTTGTGCATAACTCTCATATCTTCTTAATTCCGCATCGGAGACAGAACGCTTAGCAGTCTTCATAGCTTCCTCGAAGTGAGCATGTGTAATGTATGGAACTGGATCCACCTTTTCTTCTTCTTCTTCTTCTTTCTTGACATCTTCCATTTTGACATCTTCCTCGCTAGCTTCTGCAGCCTTTTGTTTATCAGCAAGAACTTGTGCTTCAATGGAATCTTTGATAGCAAATTTGGCAGCTCTTTGAACAATATACGACAAATCAGCACCGGAGAATCCTTGTGTGATGGCAGCAATTTGTTCCAATTTCAAACCTGGTTCCAAAGGTGTATTTCTCAATTGAGCCTTCAAGATGGATAATCTAGCAAGTTCATCTGGCAATGGAACATAAATCAATTGATCCAATCTACCTGGACGTAATAAAGCTGGATCAATTTGATCTGGTCTATTAGTGGCACCAATGACAAAAACATTTTTCTTAGCATTCATACCATCCATTTCTGTCAATAATTGGTTGACAACACGATCAGTAGCACCGCCTGCATCTCCAACAGAACCACCACGAGCCTTGGCAATAGAATCTAATTCATCAAGGAAAACAACAGTAGGAGCAGCAGCTCTAGCCTTGTCAAAAATATCACGGATATTAGATTCGGATTCACCAAACCACATACTTAACAATTCAGGACCTTTAACTGAAATAAAGTTAGCAGAAACCTCCGTGGCGACAGCCTTGGCCAATAATGTCTTACCAGTACCTGGTGGACCAAAGAATAAAACACCCTTAGATGGTGATAAGCCAAATTTGGTATATTGATCTGGATGCAAAACTGGGTATTCCACAGTTTCCTTTAATTCTTCCTTGATCTTATCCAAACCACCAATGTCATCCCAAGTAACATTAACGCTTTCCACAACTGTTTCACGTAAAGCAGATGGATTAGAGTTACCAAGAGCAAAACGGAAGTTGTCCATGGTGACACCAAGAGAGTCCAACACTTCAGCATCAATGGTTTCTTCTTCCAAGTCAATCAAATCCATCTTTTCACGAATTTGTTGCATTGCGGCTTCTGAACATAGAGAGGCAATATCAGCACCAACATAACCATGAGTTTCAGCAGCAATAGTTTCTAAATCAACATCATTTGCTAACTTCATGCTCTTGGTGTGAATACGTAAAACCTCTAATCTACCAGTGGCATCAGGGATACCAATGTCAACTTCACGATCGAATCTACCAAATCTTCTCAAGGCAGGGTCAATAGAATTTGGTCTGTTGGTAGCAGCAATAACAACAATGTTAGATCTTGCCTTCATACCATCCATTAATGTCAATAACTGGGAAACAACTCTTCTTTCGACTTCACCGTTGGTCTTGTCTCTCTTTGGAGCAATAGAATCGATTTCATCAATGAAAATAATAGCAGGAGCATTTTTCTCGGCTTCTTCAAACGCACTTCTCAAATTGGATTCTGATTCACCAGCCATCTTAGACATGATTTCGGGACCGTTGATTAAAAAGAAGAAAGCACCGGTTTCGTTAGCAACCGCTCTGGCCATCAAAGTTTTACCGGTACCAGGAGGACCATACATTAAAATACCCTTTGGAGGTTTAATACCGATAGACTTGAACAATTGAGGATGTCTCAAAGGCAATTCAACTAATTCTCTGATTTGAGCCATTTGTTTACGAACACCACCAATATCATCATAGCCAACTTCATTAATATTATTTTCTTCGTCTTCTCTATTTATTGGATCACCTTCTGCATGGATGATGGTATCCTGGGCCACAATGGCAAAATCACTTGGTTCAACTTCAACCACTTTGAACTCCACCTGTCTCATACTACCTCTGACGATGAAATGATCGCCCTTGCGGACAGGTCTGTAGGCTTCAACAAAGTAAGGCTTCAAAAAGACATCAAACAAAGAGCCAGTCAAACCTTCGACGGTATCAGCAATTGGCAAAACGGAGATTCTAGTGGCATACTTGATATCTGGACAAGGATGAATAGAAATGATATCACCCAATCTGACACGCAAGTTGTTTCTGACAACACGGTTGATTCTGGCAACACCATCTTCCATCTCGTCATCAGAAAGAACAATTAAAACGGTGTCCTTTCTTTTCTTACCTTTAAGCAAAACAGTATCACCGCGGAACAAATTTAATTTTTCCATGGTAGCAGTGGAAATTGTGATAATCGAGTTATCATCATTGACAGCGTTGTCGACAATCAACGAATTGTCCTTCTTCTTTCTTCTCAAGATAGCAGTGGCAACGGAATCATCGCTCTTTGGTTCTGCTCCGGAAGCATCAAGTAACTTCTTTTCTTCTTCTTTGGCCATTTTTTCGAATCACAAAACAATAGCTTCTACAAGCAGCGCCCAATAATTTGAAAACGGGGAACTGAAAAACTTCAAAATAAACAAAAGCAAAAAACAAAATCACCAAAATAGACAAAATTAAAGCAATATAATCGGCTAAAAATTCTTTAATCTTTCTTTAGGCGCTTGTATTATGTTTTAAGGCTCAATTAGACTCTGTATTTGTTGAAATCAAGGGTTTCATGGAATGGTCTTAACTGGATATTTAGAATCTTTTATGGGTTTTTCTTGAAGGCAAAAAAATACTCACTATAGAAAAATCCAATGTTAACAGCAAAAATATCTCTATCAACATATATACAGTAAGGTGGCAATTTTTATGTATATGGATTTATAGTGGCAAAACTCCACTGGTAAGAAATCTTAATGAAACAAAAAAAAAAAGGTTACAATAAAGGTGAGCAATTGGAAACACCGTGAAACCTTAACGCTAATTAAAACCTAAAACCCTAAAAATAATACATAAATAAACCCTTATGTCTACACAACATCACACCAAAAATAATTTCAGATCAGATCAAGGGGTTTAGACCTTGCCAGAAAACATTCCTTTAAACAAAATTCTAATTTTCAGAGAATAGTTGCTCATATCGAGGAAGTGTAATCTTTCAATACAACTGCTTATTTCTGCTTTATCATAAATGTTGTCAATTACGTTGAATATCGTATACTGCGGTGCATCTGGAGGAAAGCGTGCGTGAATGTGGAAAAACAATGTATTGAAATTGTAATATGATATACTATACTATATTATAAAAAGAAAGCAACAGAGCAAGAAGCTATCTGTTAAACTTGTGGGGTGCGTCAAAAACGTCCTCGAATGTGTCCCACCGACCCGTGTTTGTGTAGGGTGACACATCATCCTCGACTTTAGAGCGCGATAGCAATGGATGCGGCGATGAGCCGCTGACAGAGCTGCTCATCAAAGAGCCTGTCTGCGAAGACTGCAAATTAGTGTCTACATTAAGACCCCCTGTCGCTTGCACTACATTGTACGGTGTTCTAGGGCTGCCAAAGTTGTAGTTTGTGCCGCTATTAGGTGCCCGAGGAGTGTACATGTTGGTGTTACAACTCATCCCTGCTCCTGAGACACTGGCTGAAAACGTACTGGATTTCTGTATTCCAGGCACAACCGTTGTAGAATCACTACTGTATGGCAACGTGTTCACCCTGGCCACATATGGCGGAGTAGAAATTTCTGGAGTGTTCATGCAATCCACGCGAGATACTGGAGAAGAGCCAACGAGTGGAGACATTAGGTCCTTTGGATACGGAAGTGGAGTATTGGTTTTCGTGCTATTTCTGCTGACACCTGGAAGTATATTTCCAGTATTCGCTCTCGAAACTGGCTGGATGGTTTGCATTGTAGATGTAGAAGTTAATGCTGCAGGTACAAAAGGGGATTCGGTGTTGTTAATCGGACTTACAAGACTGTAATTCTCGCAATCCTCGAATGGATTGCTTGCAGCGACAGACGCCTGTCGGGAAAATGACCCAGCTGCAGTTTGACTCTCAAAATTATTGTTTACTTGAAATTGATCTGTTTCCCCTGTATTCATTCGTTGGAACGGATTATCTAGTACTGTATGAGGAGATGAGGAAACATAATTGGGTATATATTGTTTATTATGCACCTTTGAAGAAAAGGTCGAGGAGGTTGGGTAGGATTTCAACTCTATATTCTCCAAACTATCATTGTTATTATTAAACTGATTTACCAACGGATGTTTTCTTTCATGGTTATTTTGAATAAGAGATGGTGCTGCAGGAGGACGATAATCTGAGCTCGATGAATTGATACTGTCTGTGTTGCTAGAAGCAGCAAGCACCTGAGAACTGTTATTATAGCTATTTAATAGGTTTTGTGGTAATTCGGTCTTAGGTGGCGGTATTCTTCGAGCCATTTTATCACTATCTATTGTTAAATCACTATTGTTATAATTTGGATTGTAAGGAACCCGTCTCAAATTTTGACTGGATGGTTTTCGATTACCAACATTGTTGTAGATAGGCGAAGCAAACATTTGAGAAGGAGCATTTAAGCTTGACATAGATGGCTTTTGTTGAACCGCTTTATCACTAATTGAGCAGAATTCATCAGGTAACGATGGAGGTGATAACACGGGTGAAGATTTCTTTGTACTGAAAGTCATAGCCGACTCCTTCCGAGCAATTGCTTTGACGTGATAGCTTTTTGAAAGCTCGCTGACTTTATCATTGATTCTTATGCAAACATATTGTTTTAAATTGTAGCCTCTGCTATTTATCTTACTAACAACACATGTAGATGCTAATAGAGCTATAACGAACTTTACCATGAAAATCACCCAAATCACAAAGGATAAAGCCATAACAGAAAAAACAATAGCCCAGGACTGTCTATAATTATCTGATGTGAAATCTTTATAGTTTGTTACAACAGACCCACTATTGTCTTTAATGGTTGATATTATTGTGATTCCATTGATTACTTGTCTTGGACTCTCCGCAAAAATCAATTTGACACTTCCCTTAAGCGTGAAATAAACCATGAAGGAACAATAGTCAAAAAAGTCGTCGGGGGTTACTTGATCGTACAAGCAGAAGTAGGAGTAGCCTTTGCAAGACCAAAGATTTTTTGCTATTGTGTTGGTGTACGTCAAAGATATGTTTCTTGAAGCGTAAATTTTAAATGCGTAAACCCATTCATAGATGAGGAGAATTATGGATAGCACAATGCAGCCACTGAAGATCCATCTTGAGATACTAAAAGGAATGGCTGGCTGAATCTCACTACCCCAAGAATTGTAAGCTAAAAGTTTGACACAAGTGTAGCAATCAGAGGCATACAAAACTACAGTTAAAAGAACTGACAAAATTCTCAACATGAGCGCCAAGATGGTGCTGAATCTTGTATTTTTGAAATGGGACACGTTGACATTGTCAAATGTATTCTTATCTGTCTGCCACTCCCAGCTCAAGGAGTTTTCTTTCATTTTTTGCAGTATCCTCTAAAATTCTGTCGAAATCTTGTTTGTATTCTATCTATTATCTTGGTTTCGTCTATTCTCTGGGGCTCTCAGATCCCTATCAATCTGCAATCTATCCAAAAGAAAATCTGCTAATGAACTTTCCAAACTTATCTGACAAATAGATATTGAAAAGCTGTGACTTAGATATTGTAGTTAAACTTCAACTTTTGGGGCAATAGAGAAATTGAAACTTTCACTTAGAAAAATATTTGGAGTTTTGCACCTCAAATTTCAGAGCCTTAGCAAAGTATATTATAAAAGCAAATACACTAAGTCTTAGACACAGCAGCTTTTAGCATTGTATTATTTCAATACAAAATTAAAAAAAGAAATTATCCAGTTAAAAATTAGCAGCAATATCTTTTATTTATATTTTTTAGATCATTGATATTGTATATGGATGTTTTCATAAAATTATTTTAGTAAAAGAATTACTCTAATAGATTCTTCAATTTTTTATTTCTAGATTTCATTATAAAAAATGAGGCAGAGCTAAAAATAAAATGACCTATAATAATGTATAAGGCTGCAAGGTGCTGCATACATGAAAACGCCTATACAAAACAAAATCGAAATATTACGTAAATAATAAGATGCGATAAGGTACCGATGTTGAAAAAATCTAGAACTGAAAAATATATAGGTGGTGTAAAGCCACAACTGATGAGTCAAGCGATGCTAGAGGAAACGATTATTTCTTGAGTTTCTATCTTCAACAGGTTTGAATTAATAGTTATTGAATGGCCGTTTTTTTTCTTTATTTCTAGATCAGTAATGAAAGGGGATTTATCTAAAGCGATCATCTTAGAATATACTAATTGCATTGGTCTTGCGGTATATATTGCCTAAAACTATGCTGCATCTAATTTTTTTTGAACCAGTTTTTACATATCACTTTCTATTTAATAGGTATAGTTTTGAAATACATTATACATACGCTGTAGAGTAATAATATCGAACCTCTATGACAGTTGAAAAAACCAGCAAGAAGTGCATCATTGAAATTAGAAAAACGTAAAACAATGAATTTTTGGGCTCTCTGATTACTATGAACCTCAGATTCAATTCAACTTTGAGTTGTAAGCATCTTGTGCAGATCCGCAAACATAAAGATGGAGAAAAACCTTACAATACTATCATCACGCAAGCACAGCCTTGGAAATCGTGGTCTTACATCTCATATATTCTCAAATCTTTGGCTTCTGGCTTTCATAATTTTTAGTGTCTTTCTCATTTCATTAAAACCCAAATGAATTTTACCAATAAAATGATCTGCCAATCTTCTGTCGCTATCTAACTTACTCAAGTTTGCTCCACAGATATTGCAGACCTCAAGTTTCTGCTGTCCAATTTGACTGATGTTCTCGATACTAGCCTCTATCTTTTCCGATACCTGCTTTCTTTGCATTATCAATCTTTCAAGTTCCTCGGTATTTTTTAAAGACCTCAAAATGTCACCTTTTTCGTTTAGCAATTTAATCTCTTGTTCCACCAAACCAATTCTGATGTCCATTCCGTCCAATTCACTGTTAATTTTATCAATTTTATTCTGCTCCTCCAACGTTGGTTTAAGGTTTTCTTTCGCAAGAGCTACTAGCCTGTCCAGCTTATCTACATGATACTCTAACTGCTTGATGTATTCATATTCAAAATCCTCAATCATTTTCAAAGCCATCTTATCTTCCTCCAGAAGCTGTTCCTTAATGCTTATTGTTTTCTCTTCGCTGTTCTCTTCATTACTGTCTATATCCATTTCAGTTTTGTCATCTGTGTTTTTGCTTTCATCCTTAGTATCCTCTTTTGGATCTTCAATATTTTCTAATTTTGTATCAATCCTTTTCTTATCAAGTTGGAGACTCTCTATCTTCTTTTCAAGATTTCTCTGCTCCCCCTCGTAGAAAATTTTATACTTCTCTAAATGAACTCTTTTGCAACGACCCATATCTGCCTTTGTTCCTATGAACAAATCATGTGGACATTTTCCAACCAAAAACAGCTTACATATCTGTCGGTTATACAACTCATAATATTTGTTATTGGCTTCACTACCACCTCGCTGTTGTCCAAAAGATCCAAACGAGTTGCTATTGTAGGTTCTAAGATTGCTTCTTTCAGAGAAACCACCACTTGCAATTTCATTGTTATTATATCTGGAGTAATCTCTACCAAAAAGTTGTTTGAGAATCAATCTCTGCTCTTCCGCCAGGGACATTTTCTTTTAGTTTATTTATTTGGTTGTCCTTTAAATGAATAATCTCAATTCCCTTAAAACTTATATGAATGATTAATATCAATTATTATAATAATGTTCCAATGGTTCGCAAAAATCATCAACGTGAAAATTCTATATCTTGATCACCATCTCATCATTTTGAAATTCTATTTTACTTAAAAGTAAGCTGCTATCTTCTTTTAAGAAAAGTAAATATTAAGAATTTTTTAAAGAAGATACCGAATATGCATACTGCAAAGAAGGGCACCATAACCATTTTCTTTCAAGAATAAATCAGTCAAACTGTTACACAATGTGCTATCTTCTATTTTGAACCTTCTTTTATTGAACATTTTTGAAAACGAAGATTATTATTTCAAAAATTTGAAGCAATTTTGCATTCTTTGGGTTAAAATCACAAAAAAGATGATCCGTAAAACCCTAGTTGTTACAGCAGCATGTGTCAATTCGTTAGTGGCGGCTCATTTATTTCAAGATCATTTCTATTACCTTCAGCTAAGTTCCGGAGCGTCAATGCTTCCCACGGTGAACATGTCACGAGATTACTTGTTGGTGGATTGCCAATACAAATATAATAGGGCCCGAGGTTTAAAAACTGGTGATATTGTTGTTGTTCATAAACCCACAGATCCAGTGCAGAAAGTATGCAAAAGAATAGTAGGATTAGAAGGCGATTTAATACTTGTTGATCCTAGCAAGAACTCTTTGCTTTGCAAATTGGAAAAGTATTTACAAGAAGAAAACATTGATATTTCAGACATAATATATGAGAACAAAGCTAGCTTAAATGGGTTTGAGAATAGAGAAGATGCTTTAAACGATGCACTATCAAAATTTCGTGGGTCAAAATTGGAGGAAACTATCCTGAAAAATAAACTTTTACGCAGATACGATCAAGGTTTTGGCAATGAATACATAGAAATTCCAGAATCACATTGTTGGCTAACTGGTGATGATTTGAACAATTCTACAGATTCCAGAACTTATCTGGTGGTTCCTTATGGTTTGATAAATGGTAAGGTAATTGGAAAACTTTATGTTGGAAATACATTAAACCCGTTTACTTGGAAGTATTCTTCTGTTGAAAGCAACTACCAAGATGTGTGAGAACAATAGAAAAAAATGTATTGCATTATAGAAAACATAAATTAAACAGCAATTCATGCTGAAATAGATTAGAAATTTCCCTAAACTTATAAAAACATACGTTTAGATATGGTTTAATAAAGAACAATTTCGCTTTCATTCATTTTTTTTGTTGCTCATTATACTTGAAAGTTAGTCTTTTTCTTTTAAATAAGATTGTTCTGAAATCAAAACTTTTTACTTGTGTCAAAATATTTTTGTGTATTTGTATTTGTATATTCAAATAAAAAAGAATAATTATTTGCAACAAACTCAATCAGATTTGTTAGATAATTTCTTTTCTTGAGCTAAAGATCTCAACACACGAGAACCAAACCATAAAGCAGGGCCAGCCACAAGAGCAGATTTGCTCAACAAAGAAAATATGGAGTCTCCCAAATAATATTGCAAAAAATTATATTCAAACATCACAATCGTTAGCAAAAATGCAATGTTATTCAAGAAATTGGAGGAGTTAAACAATTTCGAAAAGTTGAAACAATTATGGAAGTAAATGTTGAACAAAAACCAAAGGAAAATTACACCGACACAAGACATGAAAAATAATGCAACTGGAACAGCCACTTGTTTTGGAGCTTCTCTAAAAATGTGGTGTATTTCGGATTTGCTGCTGAATCTTTTTGGAACGCTATAATCTTTCAATAGATTATCGAGAACATTCTGAGATGCAAATTTAACTTTGAACGAATCTTTAGCATTGGTAGGTTTGATTGCTGGGTTTGATCCAGATACTATAATTGAACCCAGTAAGTAGTCAGAGGACGTTGATTTAAGAGAATAAAGAAGAGCCGGTGAAATATTGTCAAGATCAATTGAAATCTTGGCAAGTGGCTGAACCTCCTTAACTATGAAGGACTGTTGTAAGTCACCATTAGACAAACTAACTACCACTTGAGTGGGTTGATGGTCTTCAAGGGGTTTTGACTCATCATCAAGAATAGTAAACTCAATATCTATAATATCATTGATCGTGGAAATCTCTAGTGCAGATTTTGCTGGCTTGCAACAAGTAAATTCTTTGGATGTTGTTTCATCGTAGTTGATGGATGCCTTACCATCATGAACTTTGTATGAGCTGACGCACAATGCAGAAAGCCCAAGAGTGAGAAACAAATTATTCAATTGCATATCGGATTATTCCTTTAGTAATAGGCACTTAATGGTTGAAATCTAATAAGACTGACGCTGCCACAATATTGTAAAAAAAATTCTATCTTATCTTGGCAAACCTGTTTTTCAATTCAGAATAACCGGCACCTCTAATGCAATTTGGAACACTGAAGTATTTGTTATTTACTACTACAATTCCAAAATTATAAGTAGAGAACACTGTATCGTAAGTAAATATTACAGAAAATAACAGCAGACCTATTATAGAAACATGAAAAAACGTACATGAAAGGAGGCTCAAAAAAACTTCAGTGCAATGTTGAAAAAAAAAAATTGTATGAAACTTATTAAAATATGTATGGTTGTTTTTGCGCGACGGGTGAAAACGTCGTAATATTAATTTAGAAATAAGGCAATACAGCATGAGAAGTAACAAAGTTTGCTTTCTATAGTTAAAGAAAAACATAATAAGTGTCATAAACATAAAACTCATCTGGAGTATCAATAATAATTGAATATTATTGTTGTGTTCTAATCAAATAAAGTGAAATAATAAATACTATGAACTAAAAATTCATGTCTGTAGATGATTATTTTAATGAATTGAAACACTAGGTTGTATTGTAATAATACGTTAGCTTTATGCTATTGTATAAATAGGATCTGAAATCTTTATCATTTCGGTAATATCGAATAGTATGGACATCAGTTACTCTAGTATCTCTAAGTTGAATATTTGATCTTGAATTAATCTGTGGTTTGTCCTAAAATTCACGTGAGTAGTTTCGCTTGTAGTTGTTTTAATGTAAAAGCAACTGCATGAAGAGTAGAAAGTAAGTCACTTGAAGGATCAGAGGTGATTTTGTTTACTTTATGTAGTTAAAGAGAAATATAGATTAAATATTTAATATTGATTTAGATGATGTAGTCGTAATTTTGAGATGGAAGTCAAGTGTGATATTTATTCATAACGACAAAATTGCCCTAATTTTTCATCATTGAGTCATGTGAATGGCACGTGAATTATGACGACAAAGTCATGCAAAAACAAAAATATGAGCCCCGATCGCTACTTATTTTTTGGTTTAAGTATTGGAATTACAAGTGTCAAATCATAGCAGCCGGGCTAGCCTAATTGGTTAGGGCGTCTGACTTCTAATCAGGAGATTCTGGGTTCGAGTCCCAGGTTCGGTGCTTATTTTTTTGTTATTTTTACAAAATAACTCGAAACCTTTCGATGTTGTTGTGCTAGTTTCCTCAAACATTACATGAATCGAATTCTTTTTCAAATACTAAGATACCTACTGCTTTTAGTTTTTCCACTGATTGTATTGACATTATCATTACCAAGTTTGTATTAGTACTTTATCATTCAATATTAGAATATGCTTTCATAGAAAAAATCCCCATATTTATTCTACAATACAAGGTAGCTTCAACTTTTTATAAAATAGAGTTTTTTTCAAAATTAGAGCCAGACAGTTACGTACTATTGAGTTATTTAAATTGAATTTGTAAAACAGATAAACATTAATGATTACCAGGTGATTTCTATTCATGCCTTATAAAAAAAAAAAGAGATCCTCACAAACTTAAAAAAATAATAACGTATACCATACTGTATAAAATTCGAAAATTTCATTTGTATTAATATGAGTGTAATGAAAACAAAATAATTTTACAAGAAATTCATTGGAATAACGAAGGATCAATTGAGTCGTCATCAATAACATTTTTATCATCTCCATTAACAGTGGGAACTCCAGGAACTTCGGACGCGCCTTCATTTTCATGCTTTATATCAGTAGAGTTGTTTGCAGCCTGGCTACCGTTCTCAATCTTATTATCTTGCGGAGACTTATTGGTAATGATAGCACTGTTAGAAACATTAACAGTAGAGTTACTTGTATTAGAAGATAAAGGTAATTTAAGCGATGTGCCATTAGTGCTAGGCTGTGACAAGCTATCAGCAGGTTGATTGGAAGTCGCATTGATACCATTTATACCTTTGGTATTCTGTAAATTTTGATTTGGTTGAAAAATGTTCATATTAGACGGAAAAGCACTGGCTAGAAGCGACGAGTACAGATATGAAGACGAATCAGGACCAGCAGATTTGTTTTGAGAAAGAAGAGATGACGATGGCTTCTTGTTATTCGAACTGAACGACGTTGATGACGAACTTTGTGCAGATACATTTGCTAATGTGCTCTTCCTTATTTTACTAGCTTGGTCGATGATACCATGATATAGTTGAGCAATGTTTGGTGAACTAAAGAGTAGTGGATCGTTAGCTTCTAAAGATTTGTTACTTGTATTTGGAGAAAACTTCAGTTTCTCAATGCTTTTATGGATATTATTGGGTTTGATCCTTTTTGTATGAGAACCCTGAGGTATCGGTATATTTTTACTGATAATTCCTCTTGCATGATTCTCAATTAGCTGCTGACCTACCTGACCTAGACTTCCTACGTGTGATACTGTGTCTTTGATGATATATTGGTTAGGAGCCAAAGAGTTGAGGTAATTATCGCCGCTGGTAAAAGTACTGACAAAATTACCATCCTGTGAGCGTTCAATATAGATACATTCATAATTTGTCTTGAAACAATTCAAACATTTAGGCTTATGCTTTGTACATTTTTTTTTCAATTTACGACATCTCTGACAGGAATTCACTGCTTCTTGATAGGTACCGTCAGGATTGAAAAATAGTATTTTCTGGTATGCATCAATAAGTACAGGATCTTTTGTGATATTCGAGACATCTTTAGGGACCAAGTTCTGGGACTTATTCAAAATGTTAAAGAATTCGTTGATATTATTGGTGGACGCCTCTGGTGTCAGGGAATTGATAGATGTGTTGGCAGCGGCTGTCAAGGAAATAGAGGAGGATGTTGGGTTTACTGATGGCGTGCTGGCATTTGACACAGAGGAGGATGACACGGGTGCTAGTGCAGAAATATTTGCTGGAGACGAGTTGTCGTGAGAAAAGGAGTCAGAACGCTGCACCTCTGCAATTGGATCAGGGACAGACAGCTGTGATGGGGTGGGTGTTTCGCTATTGTGCACGTTAGGCACATCAGCAGCAGTACTATTTGGGGACAACGACATGGACCTTTGTTCTCGTTGATCTGTGACCTGCTGACGCGGACGAGTGTATATGTTGTGTGTGCGTGCAAAAGAGAATCGGCGGATTGCGGGGTTGCTAGCGTCGCGAGCGCCAAAAGAATGTTTCTGGGCGACTTTGCTCGTGTTTTTCGGCCAATGGATGGTTCAGGCCAATTTGAGGTCGAATAATCTATGGGCTGCTTGGAGACCAATAAATACACGTAAATATACACCTAGATGTACATATAAATAAATATATGTATGAAATCTGTGTTCTGTGTGGTTGTGTGATACCAAAACTTTATTTTTGTTAGCTTTTGTTGCAAATACCGTTTGGATGTGGCTCAGATATTTTTTACCTGTCGTCGATACTCGATATCTTTTCAGGCTGCTCTTTTGTTTTGTGTGCGTATGGTTATTATAAAGCTTTCGTAATACCAGGTTTCCAATATTATTATCTGCTATGATTGTAGTTAGTTTTTTTTTTCAGCAGTTTCGCACAACAAAATAAAAAATTTTCTTATTCGTTTGGCCAGCCCACTCTGAAGCTGAGGGAAAAAAATAAAAGAACGAAAAAATGAAAAAAAAACTACAAAACAATAAGTCATTAAACCCGTACACTATTGAATCCAAAGCTATATAAACTAAAATGCTGCAAAACCCGAAGCCAAAAGTTTAGGTACGGATTAACCAGATGCTATTGCGAGCCCCGTAATGTCTACCAATACCGTTTCCCTAAATGGTTTCTTATTCCCTGTCCCAATCACTGATATAACACATACCCAACCCCAAGACCAGTTGTGCAAACATATTATTATTTACGTATAATATACACGAACAGCTGATAAGTGAAGTGTAGATTGGTCAATCCTCAATTGACGGCAGATATTTTGTTTTAATTGGGTTGTTCTTGGACCAAAATCATTCTTTTTTTGGTTTTCTTGTACTGATTGCACTCTCATTTTGCAGCTTCCAGGCAGTTCTCCGTTCGTACAACGTCTTTGTTTTCTGGCAACTTGCACCGCGTCGTCTCCCTGGATTTATATCATTTTGGCCCAAAATCGTTGGTTTCAGCCTCTTCTGCCCAGCCTATCCCGAATTTCTTCCCTGTTTACATGAATTTCCACGTCTTCTGTCAGCAGCAACAATGGCAGGCTCCAAGAATTACCAGTTGAAAGTGTGGCCGCAGAATAACACTGTGTACAATACTAAGAAGTATACCATAATAAAACATGCATCAATCCCGCTCCACATACGGCTTTTGGTAGCCCTGATGCTTCTGGTGTTTGCTTACTATTACTATCTCCACAACTATCTTGCTACTACAGCAGACCAGCCGTTTGATTATCGTCTGCTTATCGCTACTTTGCAGCGAAGCTGCGACAACTTACACAAGATCCTAATCAACCTTTTCGTTTTTGCGATGATCAATTATGTGCTTGCGTCGATTGTGTTGCAGAATGACGTCGAAGAATCCATTACTGTGATTAAAAACATGGGCGTAGAGTTGATTTCTACTTCAAGCCGTTCATCGTTGCTACTTTCTTCTAGTAGTAATGGAATAAACAACAACAATGGTATTGGCAATAATGGTAGCAACAGCGGTAATGGAAACTCATTTTGGATTGGATTGATCTCGTTGATCGCTAACAATTTTCTCGTAAACATGGTTGTTTCTATTCTCTCGCATTTGTTTTTCTTTTTGGTTTTTTTCAATCGCAATAAGGTGAAGCACGAAGAAACTTTCATTCCAATAGACGATATCGAAGATATTATCATTCATGAGGCCTTCAAAGGGTTTGAAGTCATTTTTTACATGGTTATATTGCGAAAAAGTACAAAGAAATTAACAATTGTGTTCAAGAATTTATTGCCCAGAAGACATCAGTTAGAGTCGGTTCTACGTGGCTCCAGAAAGGTACTATTTTTTGGCAGAGATGACGATATGTTAAAACTTCTTGTGGATCCCAAGGCTGCAAATAATAAATAATTCCTTTACTAAATCTCTTTATTTTTTGTTCACTTGTTTTTTCTGTTTTTTTTATCAAAGACCTTTCTAAATGTGGAGATGGATGTAAATATAAGGAGCAGTCCTCATTAACTTGGTTGAGCCAATATATGCCCTATTATAGATAGAACAATAACAGCACTTTTCGCACTGAAATAATGAAATTAATAACCAATTATGATGACCTGAGTTTGAACAATAACATTCAAGAAGTAAAAAGTAGGAGAAAAATTATAATTTGTTTGAGGTAGAAATAAATTAAAGATCCATTCAACTTCCTGGATGCACTCATTCGAAAAAAAACAGTTATACCAAAAACAAAAGTTTCATTTGTTTTTGACTTACTTAATACTTTTTTCTCGAGTCTTCCAATAATGGGGGTAATTAAAAACGAAATCAAAGCTTATACACCTTTAGAATACCAGTTCAAGAATATGTATTTGCCTAATCGCTTGCTAGTACGATATCTCTTTATCAGATCTCAAGATATCAAAATAGATAATTATTACGCAGAGCTCACAACCTAATTTTTTTATTCAAGTTCTACTAATTTGGGCAGTCTGAAAAATTTTTTTCTAGGTTTCTTTTTAATTAATTTTTTTTTTTTGTCAATCTCATCTAATTTGTTGAAAAAAAAATTTCTCATAATCATTTAAAGATTCTTCTGATATTAGTATCAAGATTCTAGTTGATATATTGTTATTAGAATCCTAGGTTTTCTTTTTACGCTACAGGTATTATAAACTGATTTCTTTCGTGAGCAATTTAAGGAACTATAAGAAAGAAAAATGTCTGAGGAATATATCATTAAACCAGAGTCTATTACTCCAACCAACGATTCTGCTAACTGGCCATTGTTGTTGAAAAACTATGACCAATTGCTTGTTAGAAGTGGTCATTACACTCCAATACCAGCTGGCTGTTCTCCATTGAAGAGAGATATTAAGCAGTATATTTCTTCTGGTGTCATCAACTTAGATAAACCATCCAATCCATCTTCCCACGAAGTTGTTGCATGGGTTAAGAGAATCTTGCGTTCAGAAAAAACAGGTCATTCCGGTACTTTGGATCCTAAGGTCACTGGTTGTTTGATTGTTTGTATTGATAGAGCTACCAGATTAGTCAAATCTCAACAGGGTGCAGGTAAAGAGTATGTCTGTATTGTTAGATTGCATGATGCCATTAAGGATGAGAAAACCTTGGCCAAATCCTTAGAAGATTTAACAGGTGCTTTGTTCCAAAGACCTCCATTAATTTCTGCCGTTAAGAGACAATTGCGTGTCAGAACCATTTATGATTCCAATTTAATTGAATTTGACACTAACAGAAACCTTGGTGTTTTCTGGGCTTCATGTGAAGCTGGTACTTATATGAGAACTTTGTGTGTCCACTTAGGTATGTTGTTAGGTGTCGGTGGTCACATGCAAGAGTTAAGAAGAGTTAGATCTGGTGCTTTAAGTGAAAATGACAATTTGGTCACTTTGCATGACGTCCTTGATGCACAGTGGGTGTACGACAACTCCCAAGATGAATCCTACTTAAGAAGAGTTATTCAACCTTTGGAATCTTTGTTATTGGGCTACAAGAGAATTGTTGTTAAAGATTCTGCTGTCAACTCTGTTTGCTACGGTGCAAAGTTAATGATTCCTGGTGTATTGAGATACGAAAAAGGTATTGAATTACATGATGAAGTGGTAATGATTACTACCAAGGGTGAAGCGATTGCTATTGGTTATGCTATGATGTCCAGTGTTGACCTTGCTACTTGTGATCACGGTAACGTTGCCAGAGTTAAAAGATGTATCATGGAAAGAGATACATACCCAAGAAAGTGGGGTTTGGGACCAATCGCCATGAAGAAGAAACAATTGAAGGCCGAAGGAAAGCTAGACAAATTTGGTAGAGTTAATGAAAATACACCGGATTCTTGGAAGAAGGATTATGTTAACCATGATGATCAACAGCAAGAAAAGTCCGAGGAAGAAAAATCTGAAGCACCTGTGAAAATTGAAGAAGTCAAGAAACCAGTAGAAGAAAAGAAGGATATTGTTGAAGAAGATGAAGAGGAAGAGGAAGAAGATGAAAAGAAAGAAGAAAAGAAGGAAAAGAAAGAAAAGAAAGAAAAGAAAGAGAAAAAAGACAAAAAGGAAAAGAAAGAAAAAAAGGAAAAGAAAGAAAAGAAGAGAAAATCTGAAGGTGGTGAAGAGAAGAAATCTAAGAAATCTAAGAAATGAGTATTTATTGATTTTAATCTTCATTACAAAAAGTAATATCAAAATCAAACCATTTATCAATTTTAAAATAGAAGCACCTCAGTTGTCTAACTTTTTTTTGTTTCCATCTTATTTACTAACCTAACCATTTCATTGTGTATCTAAACTAGTTATTGTTTATTTATTTTATCCATTTTTTTTACATATATTTATTTCAATTTTTTTATGTATACTTTTCATCAACGATAATACGTTGTAAGAAAAATGCCAAAAAATAAAAGTTTCAGTTTCAATAAGCAATGTAAAGATGAACTTTTAAAGATTTACTTTACCATTGAGTGAAGGAATACATATTTCAAGCATGTAATAAGGTGTGTCACTTTGGATATTAAAATAAAAATAATTCTACATGAAGAGTGGATCAACAATAAGAGACTTAGACCAAGTACAAAAAAAATCAACCATATTTTGAATAATGGATTAAAATTGGAAAGATGATTTTCAAGATTTTTTTTGTTTATTATATATTTCCAAGTTTACGCACAATGGATGACAAATTATAGTTAAAGTTTTTATGAACCCTATTCTTGGGATTCTACTTTATATCTGGATAAATAATGTTAATTCAAACAAAATTAATTCAAGGAGACACAAATTCTCATTAAAAGATTTTACGATTTGTTTTGATACCAGAAAATTGTCATTTCAAGTATGACCTACATTAAATTATAGTGAATAACACCAAAGATAACTCCTTATTCTATATAACAACAAATAACACTCATTCCTAAAAACTATATACCAAATACAGCTAACTGTATTTATAGGAACGATCGTTTTATCTAAATCATTTTAGTTTTTCGTAATTCTTTTTACAGGACCACCAGGAGATTTTTTGAATCTAGCTGTCAAAACTTCACAACCATCATCAGTTACAAGCAAAGTATGCTCAAACTGTGCACTATATTTACCATCTGCAGTAGCAGCGGTCCAGTTATCAGGCCATCTGATGTCTCTCCAGGTTCCCATATTAATCATTGGTTCAATGGTAAAAATCACACCTTTTTTACAAACACCACTAGCTTTATTTCTAGCATAGTGGGGCACTTCTGGAGAACAATGGAAGTATTGACCAGTACCATGACCACAATAAGTACGTACCACTGAGCAACCATTCTGCTTAGCATGCTTTTCGATAATGTTACCAAACTCTCTAAATGGAACGCCTGGTTTCACCATGTCAATACAGAGTTGCAAGCACTCTCTAGTAGTCTCAACAAGATTTACGATTTTTGGATCTGATTTGGCTTTATCACCTACATAATAGGTTTCGTTTAAATCTGTATGGAATCCATCTTTATAAAGAGATATATCGATATTCACAATGTCACCATCCTTCAAAGGTCTTTTATCTGGGATACCATGACAAATAATTTCATTGACAGATGTGCAAACAGACTTAGGAAAGTTGTAATAATTCAATGGGGATGGATATGCCTTTCTTTTCACAGTTTCTTCAAAAACTATCTTGTCAATTTCCTCAGTAGTCACGCCAGGTTTGATAGCTGCAGCAGCAAGATCAAGAACTTCTCTACCCAATTTGCAAACGGTTTTATATTTTTTCAATTGTTTTTCGCTTAATGGCTCAATAATAGAAGATCTGGCTTCAAGGATTTCAGATGTTGGAGAGCCGTCAAATGCATAATCCGGTGCTTGAATATTATCTGGAACTTTAGATATTGGAGACAATGGATACACTGGCTCGACTTTACCAGTAAAGGCATATTCCGGGAATGGATTATAGCTGGCATTATCAGGCTTATTGTGGTGGAACTTGTGGGTGGCCCACGCTTCACGAAAACATTTTTGGTCGCAGAAAAAGGAGACAACGTCTTGTTTAAGGCAGACAGGGCATTTCAAAGCAGAATCAGTTAATTTACCACATTCCATGCTTGCACAGTGATGTTGGGCGGCAGGATCAACACCAGCAATGCCAGCACCAACTTCGTTCGGGGATTTTGAAACTTCAGCCATGATATTCGTTATTTCTCTTTCTAAGCTTTTGATAATATACAGTTACTGCTACTATACCTAAAAGATAGAGATAATGCTTAGATAATAGATTAGAACATAAATTTAATGAGATGGTCTTATTAAATTTTTCTAATGCAAAAAAAAAGAAAAAAAAAATTAAATTCTTCTAACTGAAAAAATTGATTTTCATCCGAAGCTGCAAAGATAACGTAAATTTTGCGTGATTTTTTTTAAAGTACTGATTTTGTATTTGAAAACTTGTGAATCTGCTGATTCTAAAGGCTTTAATGACTTTAGGGCTCCTGTAAGATAAATAATTACAAAAATCCAAACAATTTTCTATAATAGAAAAATGGTAGAAAACCACTTGTAGGACTACGAGGTAGAATTTAGTTTGGCGTCGATTAAACTGTAATACATTCTTTGACAACAAAAAATTAATGATATGGTGAAACCCATTATTTTATTATAGATAAAGTAATAGATATTCATGGAAGTTAAAAAAAAGGAAAATGTGACTATATAGATGTCTATATGATAAGCAAAACATTAAAAAGAAAATAGATACAAAAATGAACAACAAATGAGGAGAGAGAGATTCAAACGAAGGCGAAGCAAGAAGGGAACAACAGATTTGGCAGCCACTTATATAATTTTTATGGGCCACAAACTAAAAGTTGTCTTGGATGGCTTTCTTTTGCTGTTCGGTCAAGTAGTGTGGGTAGTCAACCTTGAAAGACACAATCAAATCACCAAATGTGCCCGGTGTCTTGGAGATAGGCATACCTTGGCCAGGATAGGTAGTTGTCATGTTTGGACCCAATGGGGTTGATCTGTTAATCTTAATTGTTCTACCACTCAATGTTTGAACGTCTTGCAGGAAACCAAGCAAGGACTGCTTGAAAGAGACAGGGACAGTTATCTTCAAATCGTTACCGTCTCTTGTGAATTTTGGATGCTTCTTTTCTTCAAGAACAAACACGATTGTTTGTCTGCCGTTAGGAGTCCAGTCACCCTTGTCCTTAAAAGTAATCTTGGTGCCCGCTTTCCAACCAGCCTTAATAGGCACTTCTATTAATTGTTTTTCGGATACTCCTGAACGGTTCTTTCTTGTGATGTTAAGCTTCTTTGTTTTACCTGTGTAAAGCTCTTCCAATGTGCAGCCAAGAGGGATGGAGACAGACTCTGGTTCCGGAGCTGGGCCAGCGTGGGCCCCGCCCATTCCACCCATACCACCAAAACCGCCAGCTCTGCTGCTACCACCACCCATTCCACCGTGCATGCCACCCATGCCACCCATTCCACCCATGCCTCCGCCCATGCCGAAATCGTCAAAGTTTCCGCCACGAGCAAATTGCTCGAAGATATTGAATGCGTCATTTGTGGAGAATGGAGAGCCACCAGAGGAGGAGAAGTGGAAGTTTCCGCCGCCAGGCATGCCGCCCATGCCGGCCCCGCCGGCACCGCCAAATGGATTGCCCTCTGGCATTGGGGCGGAGCCCAGTCTGGCGGCCTCAAGCCCGTAGGTGTCGTAGATCTCACGCTTTTCCTTGTTGGAAAGAATTTCGAAGGCCTCGGAGATCTCCTTGAACTTCTCGGTGTCCCCGGTGGGTTTATCTGGATGGTACTTCAAGGCCTGTTTTCTGTAACCTTTCTTGATCTCTGCGTCGTCTGCGCTGGACGAGATGCCCAACAAGTCGTATAACTTAGTTTCTTTCACCATTTTTCAACGTGGATGTGTGTGTTAAACTGTGTGCTCTAGGGTTAGAATAAAATGTCCTGAATTCTCAGCTGCGAATGCAAGAGATTGTCTCGGGCCAATTAGATAAATGTGTAAAAATGAAAAAATCAGCAAAAATGTGCAAGCTTCAATCGAAAAATAGACTCAAGCTGGATGCAATGTTAAAACTGGATATAACTGGAAATTAAAGCTGAATGTTCAAACTGGATGTTGAAACTGAGCTTCAAAACTGATGTGAATACTGAATGTTGAAATCGAAGCAAAACTGAATGTCAAAACTGAATTTTAAAACTGAATTTTAAAATCTAATGTTATGATCGAATGTTAAACTGAATGTTATGATCGAATGTTAAACTGAATGTTAAAACTTAACGTAAAACCAAATGTTTAGACTGAATGTTTAAACTGAATGTTGAAACTTTACGTAAAACCAAATGTTAAACCAAATATTGGATTCAAATATGTTATAAAGGTTAATACCAAATACTGTTGTTATATGCTGAAACTATTAATATTTATAGAAATCCCTCTATATATATAATACTGTAAAAAATACTAAGAAACTCCCCATTATATATATATGGGTCGCGTGTATTTTTTTTTTCTTGCTGTGATTCGACGCGTCACCCGATTCTATTCTTTTCTATAAAATTCCATCGATGGAATTTTCCAGCAATAAAATCGCTTCTTTATGTTCTAGAGAAAGCAACGAACCGCAAAAAGACAATTCGAGAAAACCCAAACGTGACTTTCACGTGCTTCAATTGCTAATTTTGTCTCATCTTTGTCTGTGTCTATCAACCAGCATCTTTTGTCTTACAACTTTCGATAGTATCTTTGTCTTTCAACCATTGATAATATCTTTGTCTTGCAACTGTTGATAATATCTTTGTCTTTCAACCATTGTCAACTTTTGATGATATCTTTTGTGGAAAATGCTCCTTTGTCTCCCCATTCATATCCTTCCCCCGATGCTTTGTGGTTTGCGGCACAAAGCTAGCAACAAGGCATTGTCAAAACCATGCTCCAACAAGACAACCCATGGCCCTACAGGGCTTTGAAGTCTCGCTTTTCCAAACCAGGGCACGCAACCACTAAACTAAAGTAGCGGGGCTCATAATAAACACAACGCTCACAACCAAACGACGCTCACAACCATCATTTTGCACGTGACTCTTATAATGATGGGCTCGTAACGCATGCCTGCAGCATCGCTCAAGACCTTTTTCTCCGTCTCTTTCTATTTTTTCCACAATAATTTTTTTTTTCACTTTTTTCACCCCGTTTCCTCATGCTGGTAAAACCTCCATTTGGCAATACATTCTACCAACTGGCCAGATATTGATTCCACATTCTTGCAAGATCAATCCAACAACCACAATCTGTCTATCTGCAAACATACACCCTGTATTTGTTTTGATTTGACTTGATCTGTTTTGCTCAGTTCTGCTCAGCTTTGCTTTAGTTTTTTATTTTTTTTTGCCAATTTCCCGCAAATACACTATTGCATCCTCTTCTGTGTTTCTCACATAAGCTTTTCTCGTTCGCTTTTTCTCCTTTGACTGACCCACTCTAGCAAGTGTGCCCACCTCCCGTGTCGTCTTTCCGTCGCCCCACCGTCCGCAATGTCTTCTTCTGCTGCCCAAATGTTGGCTGCTGCCCACGCCGCTGCTGCCTCCGCTCCTGTCGCCACAGTTTCTTCACCAGAGGACGCTTCTGTCCCTGAAGAAGCTGTCTCTGCCCCTGCTTCAACACCTGCCCCTGGCTTGAATGACGACGAAGCTTTCCCAGCTCTTGGTTCCGCAACTGTTCCATCCTCCGTTCCTTCCTGGGGCCCTAAGATGTCAACCTCCACCTTTTCTGCTCCTTCCTCTGCCTCATCTTCTACATCTGCCTTTTCAAATGCACACTCGGTTAAGTCCGTTAGAATGCAATCCAAAGCAGTTCAAGAAGCATTCACAATCAAGTTCGAGGATCAGATTAACTTGTCAAAGCAAGAATTCGCCTCAATTCTTAACAACTTGAAGAAAACCTACAATTGTACCATCGAATCAACTTCCTCTGAAAAGACTAAGAAAAGAACTTTTTTGATCACTGGTGAACCAAAAGAGATTAACAAGATCCGTAGAGAAATTGTTCGCAAAATTACAAAGCCAATTAAGTTGGAATTTTTCATCCCTGAAAATTCAAGAGCCATGGTTATTGGTTCTGGTGGTAAAAACTTGAAACCAATTATTGAAGAAACAGGTGTTAAAATTAATATCTCCCATGAAATTATTTCATCCAACTCCTCCACCGAAAGTAATGATGACGACTTGTTTGAAAATTCCGTTAAAGTCACTATTGATGGTGATTTTGAAAATGCCACTATAGCCAAGCAAAAAATCATGCATATCGTCAATGAACATACCAAAACTTTGACAACAAAGCTCGCTATTCCTGCTCAAATTGCTCCTTTTGTTGTCCAAGCAATTAATTTCCCAATTCCTACGGACGTTAACATTTCTCTCAATGAAAAGACTAATGATCTTTCCATTTCAGGTCCAAGAGAGGATGTCATAACCGTTAGAAACAAAGTCAAGCAACTTTTGTTGGCTGAAGACAAATTGCCATCTAAAATTGTTTCTAAATCATTCAATGTTCCAAAGAGACTTCATCGTTTTGTTGACGCAAGAGCCATTAAGGATAAATACAATGTTGTAATTCATATTCCCGAAGCAGATGACGTCTCGAGTGTTGAATTTGTCGGTGAATTTTCGAATATTGAGGAAGCATTGAAGTTTGCCAAGGCTGAGTCTGAAAAGTTCATGGTAGAATCTCTTAATATTGCTAGAGCTCATGGCAAGAACTTGCAACATGCTAAAAACTTGGCCATAATGTACAAGGTCAATGATGTGTTGAATGACATCAGTAAGGATTCAACTGTTCAAATACACACACCATCTTACAAACAAGTATTAAACGCCAGTTCTACAATTAACATTGACTTTGCTTATAGCAAAGAAAACGAAGCTGAATTCAAGGCTATTAAAAAGAAAGTTATTGACTTGACTAACAAATATAATCCTTCTTTTTTGAAATTATATTCTGATATTGATCCGTTGTTTGTCGAAAAGGCTATCGAAAACACTAAAGATTTGTCAATTTCTTTGAATGTTCAAGCTATTCCTTTCCACAAATTTGATCCAAAGAATAATGGTATTTTATTATTCGCCAGTGACGAGGAGGATGATGATTTTGGTCCAACCACAGACGAATTAGAAGCTAAGTTTGATAATATCTCTGAGCAATGGAACTCATTACGTAGCTTGGCTGATTCTCTTGAAACTAAAACCTTATCTGATGTTGAAATTACTGAGAAGATTCAAGATAAAATTTCCCAAGGTAATTTTGTTCAATCTTTGATAGATTCTTGTCAATCGCCATTAGCTATCGACCTCAAAACTCCATCAGTCGACTCTATAACTGTTCGCGGTACTGCATCTGATGTCGCTCATGCCATTTCCGAAATAGAACAGTTTATTGAAGAAGCCAAGAATTATGAAATTGCTTCTAAATACTCTACTACTTTGGAATTCCCTAGTAACCAACTTTCTAAACTTATTGGTAAAAATGGTGAATTTGTAGACTCTCTTCGTGATAAGTATGATGTGAAGATTGATACCAATAACGGCACACCAGCATCTGATGAAAAAACTACTGTTAAACTTACTGGATTGAAACGTAACGCTGAAGCTGCTAAGGTCGAAATAATTGACTTAGGTAATAAATGGGCTGATGAAACCACTTTAACTTTGAAAGTTCCATCTCAATACGCACGTCGTCTCATTGGTTCCAGTGGTTCCTATGTTAACCGTCTTAAGACTAAATACAACGTTTACATTAAAACATCTCGTGAATTAGACGCCCAAAATAACGAAAGTTTCATTATTAGAGGCCCATCTAAAGGTGCTAAGAAAGCTCATGAAGAATTGAAAGAGTTATTACAATATGAAATTGATAATGGCCACAAGGTTACTTTTGAAGTTCCAAGAACTTCTATTTCAAGAATTATTGGTAAAGGAGGTGCCAATTTAACTGCTCTCAGAGATGAACACGGTGTTGATATCGATATTGAAGATAAAGATGATGACTCCAGTAAGTCTTGCGTAACTATTGTTGGTTCTAAGACAAATATTGTAAAGGTTGAAAAAGAAATCAAATCTATTGCCGATGAAGTTGCTAACACTATAACAATGGAAATTGATGTCAAACCTATCCACTACAGTGCTATTATTGGTCCAAATGGTTCCAATTTAAGAACAATATTGGCAAAAGCCAAGGTTCCTGAGGATGCGAATACCAGATTATTACTTGTTATTCCAGATAGAGGTTCCGATTCTACTATCATCAGTTCTACTGGTAACAAAAAGGTTGTTGAACTGATTATTAAGCAAGTTGAAGATATTGTTTCCAATGCTGAAAAGATGGTCACCGAAAAGATTGAGGTTCCTCAGCCAAAGCATCGTTTATTGATTGGTACTATGGGTTCCGTCAGACGTTCTATTGAAGAAAAATTCAGCATTACTTTAAATATTCCAAGATTAAAATCTGATGGTACTGAACCAGAAAACTTTGTTACTGTTAAAGGTTTGCCAGAAAATATCGCCAGTGCAAAGGAATATATTTTAGAATTGGTTACCGATAAATGGGCTGATGTTGTTAAGGTTCCTGTTGAAAATCATGGTGTTTTGGCTGGTAACAATGGCCAAATTTTCAGAAAGTTGAGAAATGACTTGAATGTTAAAGTCGAGCATGGTGAAAACGTCCGTCAAGCCAAAAAATTGGTTAATGATTCTAATGTCTCTGCTTCTTCCTTCTCCATTAAAGATATCGAAATCCCATCCGAAGAAAAATTTGTATTTATTGCTGAAAAAGATCCAAAGGCTGTTGCTGACTCATCCTCATCAGGTAATATCATTGAATGGAGATTGATTGGTGATGGTAAGGCTGTTTCTGCAGCCAAAAAGATCATTGAAGATTCTTTAGAAGCAGTCAAAAATTATGATACTATTGGTTTCATCAAAGTTGCTGATAGAAGCAGTTTTAGAAAAGTTAGTGGTTCCAAGGGTTCTACTGTCAATAAGATTTCTAAGGAAAGTAAGTGCAGTGTATTTATTCCAAGAGACACTGATGATTCCAATGAAGTTATTATTGTTAGGGGATCTAGTGAAGGTGTGGAAAAGGCAAAAGATGCTATTGTTAAGTTACTTTGAGCCTACAGATAGGTGCTGTTTTATGTACATTCACTTGATGGCAATCATTATAGATATATAAAAAATAAATAACCATCTTCATTATTTCTATTTCTATTATGGTAATTATAAAAAGAAAAAAAAGAATATATTAATAATTTTGCTTAAAGACAATATTCTATAGAAATGGAAGGTATTTTACCTCCTAATACCTTCGTAGAAACAATCCATTTTGGAGGAACAAATAGAATCTCCCCAGAATTCAAAATTGCTTGATATGGTGTTAATCTTTTGTCTGTATTAAAACTCAATTTTTGATTTTTGTTGAATACATCTTGAATATGAGAGGTACTATTCTTATCAGAAATACCTAAAAATTGAGATTGAAATTCAGGATACATTCTAATCATCCTCAGACCCACTATTTGCAGAATAACGAGTCCTGATTTATTTCTGTCCTCATGTGCCAATGGAATGGTTGTTTTGACAGATGAAAACTTCAAAACTTCATTATTGGAATCTAAACATGTAGAGAAATCTTTTGCTACTTCCGGAAAATCAGTATTTAAAAAAATTGATTCAGATGACAATGAACGAAGTGTGAATCCTGTTTTTCTTTTCCTCAGAAAATTTTCATGTTTCGTTGAAAACAAATTATTTATATAAGAATCAAAATCAATAGTTTCTCCAGATTCTAGGATTTTGAACTGCTTATTGTTTTCAATTTTCGAAAGCCAATAATCTGCACTATCCCAAAAATTCACGCAATCTCCAAGGTTTAATTTTGAGATTATTAATGGGGTTTTAGCCAGTTGAAAAATTAAATCGAGACTTTGTGCACCCTTATCATCAATTGCAACATTGCTTATGTCTTGGATTCTGACCGTTGGTAGTAGCTCATTTTTTTCAGATGATTTTTGTTCAATGTGAACGCTAGCTTCAAGCAATGGCCTTTGCTCATTTATAATATTTTTAAAAATAATCAGGGATGCAGCGTCATTAGATTTCATAATATCATCTTTGGCGTTATCATTATCTTCGATTTTGATTTGAAGTATATCATTACAGTATGAACCAAATGAAAAACAAACAATACCACCACCAACATAAAAAAATTCATTGGTTTTATTATTAACTGCTAAATCACCGCATACCAATATTGGAAAATCTTTCCATTGAACATCATTTATCAAGTGTTTTCTAATAGTAAAACTATCGCCATCACTTTTTAGATTTATTATTATAATGGTAGTTGATTTGTCATTAATAAAAACTTCAGATACGCCACCCATCAAAACCAATTTATTCTTATAAATGATCAACTTTGCACCATATCTTCCAATAATGAAATTGGAACCAAGTATTTCTATACTTAAACAAGTTTCATCGTCTGATAATATTAATCTGTACAAACTGTTGTTAAGAGTACCGTCACATGCCATACCACCGCACATATAACCAATACTATTAGCTGAGTCAAATGCCAATGCAGCACTTTTAAAATTTAATTCATTAATACCTTTTATTTGAATCTTTTCCCATTGTTTTGTTTCAAAATTAAATTTTTCAGCCCCCTCACCTCCATTGATAGCAAATACGCTGCCTTTTTTGCTTGTGAAGACATTGTGTCTTGATCTAGCGACATTCATATTTGGAATACGTGTCCATCTACAGATAGAATCAAAATTATCTTTTTCTAAAATCCATGCATCATTCAAAATCATTCCAGGTGCTGTTCTACCACCAGTTAAAAGAAAGCTATTATTTTCAAGTTTTGCTATGCAATGACAGATTCGTGCATTTGGAAAATTATTATCTTTGAAGACTAGTTTCTCATTCAAATTGTTGGATAGTAAAACAGAGGAATTCAACTTTGTTTGCGAAAAACCGGAATTCAATAAAACAGAACTATTATCTTCATTAGAAATTGTACAAGCAGCAAATCGTCTTTGAGTCAAACGCACATCCTTTTGAATATTAAAACTGATTTTAATATCACTCAAATTATCAACCGGAAAATCATCTGTTTTGACGAATCCTACATCTCTATCATGAAATAATTCAAGATCACTATTTGTATAATGTCCAAAATAATAATGCATGCAAAATAAATTAAATTCTTCAAATTCATCGAATGGTTCAATATGATCAATTTTTTGTTTAATTTCATCATCCAAATATGTAATCCAAAATTTCATAAGAGTTATCATTTCGAAAAGACCCTCATTTTTTGAAATTCTTTTATATCTTTCTATTTGATTGTCAACAGTTCGATACTTATTTTGGACGCTTTTAATCGGAGAGTTAATTTTATTAAAATGAAATAGCATTCTTTTGACAAATTTATCATCAAAATCATTATTAGCTATAAGATGTTCTAATATTAAGAAATGACAGTTTTTGCAGCCAGCTACCGATTCAATAACAGCATCTGCTTTTTCTGGATCCATGTAAGTAATAGAAACTTCAGCAATGAAAATTTTCAATGCGTCATTATTCTTATCTGATAAATTCAAATCAGATAAGACTTTTTTAAAGGATTGAATATTGTTTAGATCACATTTCACAGCAATATAATTCAGCGTAGCAATAGGATAGAATTTAGGATCCAATGAATTGTTTGCAGCAGTTTTGTCGTTAAGTCTTACTATTTTGGAGAGTTCTTTGCTCTGCTTAATCATTTGCACTTTGATGTCTATCAACTCTGGGTAATCTATATCCACAAAAACTAACCCCTTGTAATGTTCATTTTGAAATCTGTTTGCTAAATCTAAGTATTCGAAAGCCGCAGGATCAAAGCCACAACCTAAATTGATAAAAAATCTTTTATTTGGACACTGATTACTGTTCTTGAGAATTTGCCTAATGGCATGCTTAAAAATAAGAAGTCTTAATAAATAGCCACGATTCACGTTTGGTGATCTTCTTTTGAATTTGGGAACGACATATTTGAAATACGACAACTTTTCTCCGGTAATTAAACTTTCTTGTGGATATAGAATATTACCATAAAGTTCTTCCACTGACCTCTTCGATACAATAGAAGAATTATTAGTAGCTTGAACAAATTCGTCTCTTCTTTCTGGCATTTTTTTCACTATTATACTAAGTTTGTAAAGCAAGACTCACTTTAAAAAAAGGAATATTCAAGCAACTACTCAGTAATATTGAAGTATATTATTATTTCGATGAAATAGATATTTTAATCAAATTCCTTTCATGTGAATTTTTCTTTTTTTTTTTTCAAGTTAATTGTACTCATATATTATTTTTTTTTGCATTTTATTCAAGCAAGTGGTGAGATGAGGTTTGAAATATTTCATGAGCTGTGTTTTCCAGTATATAAAAAATGGAGTACTGTGATAATAAATGACTAGATATGTTGTTTACAAATATAGCTTAATATAATATAACTGCTCTCATTACTCTAAAATAGTTGTATATATTATCGTGAAGTAAAATTGCGTACAAAGTGTAGCAAAAGATTATAAGAATGCGGAAAATGATAAAAATAAAAAATTTAGTTTTTCCTGCTTTTTGTGAAGCTAATTTAGGATCATGAAAATAAAGTGCATCTTCTTGTTTCAATTTTCGAGAGAGAAATCAAGTATTTATGGTAACTTTACATGTGACAAGCACCCTCTATGGTTGAATTATTAACGCCATAAATAATTCTTAGTCTATTAAAGAATAACTCTCCAAATGCATAACCTAGACAAATTGCAAAAAAATAAAGAATGATGTAACTCATGGCAGCAATCATAATTGCGTAACTGAAAATGGCAATGATAAAGTAAAGTCCCAAACGAATGATATCTCTGTAAATTTCACTGGGAGGAAGAAAGAATAGCTGTGAAATCACGGATCTTTTGTCAGTGGAGCATTTGTCAAAGGTGATTTTTGCGTTTGTCGCTTTTGATTGAGTAGTAACCACTGGAAATTGGCTGTCTCGCTGGTTTTTCAGCTTGTAAGGTTCAGGATTTTCTTGTTCTTCAAATTTGTCACTTGAGGAGGCGTCGACTGGCGCCAGGTCTTCTATGTATATGTTGATATTGTTGTTCTCTGTTTTCCACACCTTTTGTTCCAAGTAGAATAGTAAAAAATTCACGCCTCTCAAGAAGAAGGTACAGAAGAACAATACACAAAATATTCCGAAGGCAGCGGCTGGGGAATCTGCCTTCAATGTTTTGAATACTATGGAGTAATCGTCGAACTTTGTAGTGAAATACATGTTCATCATACCGCTCATATCCATACCACTCATGTCCATACCACTCATGTCCATACCGCTCATATCCATACCACTCATATCCATGGAAGACGCTGGGCTGGAAGAAGCAGCAGACGTAGAGGTGGTTACTGAAGACGCGATGGAGGAAACAGTAGTTGAACTCATCACCATGCTGGACATGCTTGACATGCTGGAAATCATCGATGAACTGGACATATTGTTCGGGGTGTTATGTGCTATCGTACTTCTAACTCAAAGGTTTGACTTAGCTGATTTGATTTTGTAATGTGTTGACTTGTATTTGAGGTGCGGACTCTTTTGTAATTCCCTGACGTAATAATCGTTTTCAGCTCGTTCAATTATTTTGCTTTCACTTTCTTCGAATAGCTTTCACGCTTTATAAAATAATTCTTAGCTCAAAAAACTTGATTTTTTTTCGTTAAATTGTTTACATTATCTAGAAAATCTTTTTGGCTCGGCCATCTGCTTCTTTATATATCCACCGTTGATGTCAATTTTATTTTTATTTTTTCCCGAAGTTAAGAATTTCCATTTCTTTCATGTTCATATAAATATTTCCTTTTTGAGAAATATTTGCTCTGCATGAGAAAAATAACTGGCCGTACGTGATTAGAGATCGGCCTCGACATGAGCAAATTATTATAGCTAAATGCTTTAGGAAATATGAAATATTATTTGTTCTACAATACATCCTTGCTGTACTATGATATATTTTATTACCAATAGAGGAAAAATAGCTCAGCACACAATACTTTTCGTAATTTTTCTACTAAGGTAAGCTGCATTTTGCAGAATTTAGATAGAGTATGAAAAATATAGTTTGAAAATTCTAGCTTGTAAATGCAGTTTGAAAAACGTAGTCCGACAAGAGTGATTTACCATACACTGGCAAAGGAGTACCAGAATACGAAACCCAAAATAAATAACTAGGGCCAGTACCTGTTGGCTTTGGCAGTTAAAATAGGCTTGCAAAAACAAAACGGGATTGTCTATGAAAATATACCGCCGTAAGTGAATCTGGTACTGAAGCTCCAAGAAAATAATTTGTAAATCAGAACAAGGCTGACCTCGAGCTGGAGTCTCTTTGTTCCCCGAAAACAATAAATTGAAATAAGAAAGAGTAGCATTGTCCCAATATTTTCTGCTTTTTATTTGCAATACGTCATAGATAAACGTAAACCCTACTAATTGGTAGTAGCTGTTTCGTTCGAAATTAGCGTTCACTTATTTCACGCCTTTTTTCAGCAGGACTTTTTGACTGATGCGTGTTATTAACATCGAATGGTCTACAAGAAGCGCATATATTGTATCTTTATTTATTTATACATCCCCATCTGCTTAGTTAGCAAAACGTTAAGGCACCTGTGGACCCAGAACTTCTGCGGCAAGCTCTCGTCTTTTTCCCATAATATGCAGAAGTTCGTAATACACTATGTACAAACTAGAGACGATTTGCCTAGCGTAATATCAGAATGCATAGTTTATTTGGCAAAGTGCAAGGTGATGCTAAGCCACTTTCTCTTGATCACCTCTTCGGCACTCAAGCTAACATTACCATATGTTAAAGGAGAAAAAAAGATGAAGCACCACACAATCGCACAGATTAAAACAAGGAACGCCAAAAAATATCCAAACTTTACTGTAGTAGTCTTGTTCTTCAATCTTTCTTTCTTCTCTTCAGCTGTCAATAAGTCTGGTCCGCGATTATCGCTAAAAAGTAACTCAAAGACTGCCCCACTTAGCTCAGCAGCAATCAAGTGTGCTGGCATATAATGGTGCAAAAACTTTTGTCTAGCCATCAAGAAAAATGGGAAGTAATGTGTGCACCACCCCACAAAGAAAAAGCCAATAGTGTAATATAATTTTGCTCTGGCTGGATCACTCAAAGGATGGAAATTTCTTCTTATAGTTAATTGATCAGCTGCCAAAATACCCAAATACAAAGCAATCATCGCCACTTCTATCCAATATCCAAGGATGTTACCAATAAAATAAACTTGCTTTCTATCATCATTCTTTGTCCAGAAAGAGACACCACTCAAACTGAAAGGCCAACTTTCAGGACTAGAGGCAAATGGATGTTCACTGGATAATTTATTATTGTGGTAAAACATCAATTTTTGTAATTCTAACCATTTCTTGAAAAAATTCAATGTCTTAACTTTCTTAGGAACGTAAACTCTACGAGGATCATCTTCTGCTAATCCAACCAACGTATTGAAAAACCAGTAATTACTCTCCTCAGCAATTTTTTTGTTACCATTCACTTCTTGAAGCTCAGAACCCCATTCTGGTAAAAATTTGTCATTATGTGTCCACATAGCCACTACAGTTTTCACGTGTAAAAGTTTGAAAATAGATCCTCTGGTTTTCATTGGTCTACCATTTTTGCCATCATAAGAATCTGTTTTAAACAATGTAAATTCATATTTTTCTCCTTCAGCTTCTTCTGCTGAAACAGTAGTAAATTCTTCATTCGTTGGATAAAATGGTGATGCTACATCATGTGCTAAAAGGAAAGATTTTGTACCAGGATGATAAAGTCTGAAAACATCACCAAGTTTAACAGGAACGTTTGTGCCATAATTCTGATCTTTTTCCGGTAAGATTTGCCAATAGTTATTACTATCGAATTCATCATTTGGCTTAGCTGAAACAATTTGTCCTTGGGATGATACTCTTCCATCCTCATATCTCAATGGATAATGAGCATTTTCGGAGTGTAAAAATGCATTGGTATTTTTGTGTTTCAAAGTCAAAGAATCATAATAATAGATACTTTTAGCATCCCTTGCTAATGGCGAATCTTCCAATGTTTCTTGAAAAGCGGGAGACATGAATGGATCACCAGGTCCGGATTTCAGTAAAACTGCAAAATGAATGTAAAACCACAGTAAATAAAATACAAAAGGAACCACAATTAAACACCAAACTCTAGCAAAGAAATGCTTCAAAAAATACTCGATAGTGTGTCCCTTCTTGTAGTCAAGAATATCCCATAAATCAATCAAGACTGCTGCGCCGATCATCAAAAATGTGAAAACACCAACATACTTGGTGGAAATGACCAAAGACAACAGTACTCCTGTAAGGGATAACCAGAGCCACCAATTGAAGGAGAAAGGTGATTTACGTTGCTTGCAAAATCTTACATAGCAATAAATGGATAAAGCCACTGTAAAGTTCAATGTTGCATCTAACAAAATTAATCTTGTTTCAGCCACATGGGCGTTGTCAAATAACACTATGAATGATCCGAGTAAACAAGATAAAACCTTCAAGTTGCACTCTTTTAAAGTTAAAAAGACAATTGGTACGGTAAACAGTCCCTGAATTGCAGACAAGGCTCTTAACGCAATATAAGGAACACTGTTTTCGATGTAACTATCGCCAATGTTATCAAATTTGAAACGTCCATCGTAACCAATTAACCAGCCTACAAACGCAATCAATAACTTTGCAAATGGTGGATGTAAATCAAAAAAGTAAGTACGCTCTAAGTAATAAGATGCAAACTTACCAAAATGTACTTCATCAAATACAACCTCATCTGGATAATTGATACTATAAAATCTAGTAACAAAAGCTAGAGCAGTGACAAAATACATGGCGATCTGATACTTATATTCCGGGTCTGGTAATTTTCTGCTTTGCACCTCTGAGTGAATCTTCGATTCGTGAGCGATCACAGTGGCAGCAGCAGAAGCTTTACTACCGCTTCCGCCATCTGATGATCCACCTTTTCTTTTTCTCAAGTTGGAGCTACCTGTCATTTGACTATGTTTATCAAATTGTAATTACCTTCGAATTATAATTCAATATTCCGTGGAGTTGGAAACAATAGTATAGAAAAGTGATGCGGAGTTTAAAAATACAATATTTACAATAAATACAATCACTTAATATCTATTCTGATTATAAAATTTGCCTATTTTGATATCTTTAATTTTTTCTTGAATCGTCGCGCTGTATTTAGAATTTCAACATCTGGATTTTTTTTTTTTGAATTTTTTTTAAGTATTCGCTGTTTTTTTTTCAAGTTCTTTGGGGGCTGTAATAATGTTTCATACATGTGATGTTCTTTTACTTTTTTAAATTGTAAATTCCATCTACTTAAATGGTTTGAAATCATGAACATTTGCTCCCGATGATATCATGGGAAAATCTAAGAAAAACAAGAAACAAGAAAACACAGATATTCCCCCAAAAAGCCAATGCTAGAGTAATGTAGATCTTTAAATATTAGCTCTTACATTTTTCTTTCGAGGCCACATATTGGGTAGAGGAATCAGTTGGAAACGAGGTTCCACACATCTTTCCACAAACCAACTTTTCAATTGGCTTTCTATTAAACTAGAAATTTTTGGAACGTTCTCCAACTTGGATCTGGACCCAATTAAGGATTTTGTTTTAAACTCCAATCTGTAGTCGGAACTAAACCCAAAATTTAAAACACCTTTAAACTTTAATGGCCTGTTGTCAGTATTTGAGGTACTACTCTCTTGAGCTGTACTGCTGTCACCAATTTTTTTGTTTTTTCCATCATCGTCGTTGTTCGCATAGTCCTCGATGCCATTTTCTTTTTCTGCGTTACCGCTGTTGCTGCTGTTTCTGTTGTTATTTTCAGAGTCGGCTGTTTTTACATTTGCTTCATCGACTGCTTCACTAATATCCTCCAGCACAGGAACAGAGTCAAGCAGAATGTTTAAACATCCGCTAAATCTGACAATAGAAATCGATAACTTGATAGGTAAGGCTGCTGTAAGAATCTTTGGCTTATTGATCAATATCTTTGTCTCAATAGCCAATGTCAAGGTATCCGATAGATCCACATCAATCTTTGCTTCTAACTTGCCGAGTTTATTTTTAGTAATTCTACAATTGCTGAAGATTGGGAAATCATTCCCGATATTTATCTCATTAATCTTAATTGTGTCTAACCAGTCAGGTATTTTGTTATTTTCATTAGCAGATGACATAAATTCATTCAAAGAATTTAAAATGTTGTTCTCATATAATGCTTCAGTTCTAAATTGTGTAATTATTTGCGCGACTAAAACATTAAACCAATCTAAAGATTCTGTTTGATGAGTGTTCACATTGTAATATGTTTTTTCTAATATTGTATTAATGGTATTGACTATTGCAATATTATCCTCATCATTTACTAATGTTATATCATTTGGGTCTGAAGCTGATCTTGCAGTTGAGACGGATGAAGATCCTATAGCAGCAGAAGTGGTAGAACCAATTGCAGTTGAAGCTGATGAAGATGAAGCCGGATCGTTCGAGTTCCCCACGAAATCTTTACCCATTGCTGAAACCGCGCCTTTCTTAGAGGAACTAGTGGCTGCAGCTGCTGCCACAGCTGCAATGGCAAATTCATTGCCATTCAAAATTGTGTCATTGGTTATTAGTCTTTTCTTCTTTCCTCCCGGACTGTTTTTAGGAATTGATTCTGAAAACACAAAGAAACGAATGAATGCCACTAGTACTACAATGACCGAAAACTGTCCTAATAAAAATCCCTTTGTAAAACTCATAATATTTCCGGAATCGCTAGCAACAATTCCAGTATTTCCAACTACCTGTTCATTCGCAATCGATGCTAAATGCCTTATATAATCGTCAAGCTTTAACATATCCTGCTGATTTAAAACTAAGGATGTAGGGTTTGTCTCAACCATCACCGCGGATGTTGATTCCAAGGATTGTACTGATGACGGGTCTACTGATGAAATGATTCCATCATGTTCAATGGTTAAATCGTAAGTATTGCTTTCATATTTTGACATTTCAACTGAGTTTTAAATTTTTTCAACCAAAGTTAAAGTTTTTCTTTCCAAAAGTTATTTGAAAAAAAAATGCTTAGTTTATTGCTATTTGAACTTGATTTCCTTCTATAATCTGTGTTCAAAATGTTATTCCTTTGATGGTGCTAAGTATTTTTTTTCCTTTCTTTTTTTTTAAGCGTAGGACCAAAATTCTTTAAAATTATAAAGGAATAAAGAGTAAGAAAAATGACTTTGAGAGAAATTATGTCAAAGAAATCTACGTTCAATTTAATTTAACTAAAAATTATAGAAATATGGATTAATAATGAATTGAAAGTATGGTTAACAGTATTTTAGAAGCTCAAAAACTATAGATGTGCTAAATAATTTGTATAATATAAGGAAAAATTAAGAGAAAAGATGATTTAAAAAAGGACAAACTATCATGAGCAAATATTATTGCAAATGCGTGTCATAGAATTGAAAGTAGAATTTGGCTTGAAACCCTAATTTTCAAGTATTTAATAATTGAAAAATATATGGAAAAAAATTTGCCAAATGCCAAAGATTGAAGTCCATATGTTTGATAGGAAAGTTAAAGACGACTCGAAAGTCAGTTTGAAAATCAAAAATTATATTAGCTAGAAACAGTCACATATTCTGTCTGTTGTGGGGCTGCTCTGCTGCTTGTGGATAACTCTGTAACATAAACAACAGTGGCCATAGTAGTTGCGGAAGCAGGATCAATGGTTGCGGTGACGTACACAGGGCTGGCAGTTTCAGTAACTATTTGAGGTTGTTGAACGACTGCAGTAGCTGCAACTTCTGCAGCAGAAGCAGATTTAGCAGCTTCGGATTGTTGCTTTTTAGATTTGAAGTAATCAGAAAGAGAAGCTGCAGTACTAACAAGCATCAAACCAGTACTTGCAAGATTTGCATAGTTCATAATTGTGTTCAAATCTGCGCGCTTGAAGAATCTCATCAAAGCATTTGCTGGTTTTTTCTGCTTCTCCCCTGTTTCTTCTGTTTCTTGTACCGGAGACAGTGGAACTTCTGAAGCAAATCTCGAGAATAAAGGAAGAGCGTTGATTCTCAAAAGTGAGATCAACAATACAAAAAGAAATTGGAGATTCATTTGTCGGATACCAAAATGCAGTTTTTGCACGATTCTTTATAGAAATGGAATATATACTAGACGCGATCTATTCGTCAATGAATTAAGGGGAAGCCTACTATTGAACTTGAGTGGGTTCCTGTAAATAAAAGGCTTTAATTGTTGGTAGTAATAGCTTGGTGTGTTGGTCGACACCTACTTATTATCTTGGAGACCAAAAAGTGGTATAGTTGATATTCTGATTTTTGTTCAAGAATTTTTGAAATATATTGTTTTTGCACAAAATTCAAACAATAATCATATTGTTATATATTTGAAAATTTTTGAAAAACAATAATTTTTACTTCTTTATATATGTTCTTCTTGCCGAATGTTAAAGAAGGCACAATCCACGCAATTTGAAAAATGAATAAAATTCATGGATCTTGGGTAATTTATTTTTCATCCTTAAACAACTATTTGACAATTTTCCATACTTTCCTGCCGTTCATAATATTTGATACTTAATAATGCTACTACTCTTGTGTAATAAATTGTTTGATTCAACAATTTTATTTGTTCTAACCCATATTACCGTATTGGCATTCCTGCCATGTTGAACGGCATTTGGGCAAATTTCATGCAGGGCGCGCAATATAGTAAACGCTAGCGTGCATATACACAGATTAACCCGCCAAATATATCATGAAGATACAAAAAAATTCAACATGACTGATTTCGGAAAAATCTCAACGTGCCATGAAGGGCTTTTCATAACAGGCCAATAACACTGGTTTGGCTAACAACTTTTGTAGGCAGAAATTATATAATTTTCAAGATAATTCATACTTCATTAATATTAGTTTCTTAATATTTTTACTGTTCTTCTATTTACTCATTTTCTATTTACTGTTCTTCTATTTACATTTCTTCTATTTACTGTTATTCCTTTTGTTGATGTTCTTTTAGTTGGCATGTTCACTGTTCTTGTTTACTTTCCCAGACGAATGTCTCTCGCTCTATAAATGGAATCAAATTGTTTATAAGTGCTTGAAATTCAAAAACGTTTATATTACATACAATGTATATATATGCCTGTCTATAGAGAACTTACAAGTTCTTGCAATGTCTTAAACCTCACTGACTCGTGCGATCCTTCACTTGCTGCAGGCTGTTTGCATGCATCATCACCATCGTTGGTTTTGAATATATCTTCCCTATTTACCGGTTGGCTTGACGGCTGTGTATCTTCTCCTCCACTATTATGTCTTAACAACTTATAGACTTTTCTCTTTTTGCTATTAGGATCATGAGAAACACTCCATTCAGTGTTGTTCGAAACTGAGCTTAAAGTGGGCTTGTCAAATTTTTGTAAAAGTTTTTCCAATTCATGCAACCACAACATCAAGAGCTTTCTTCGCTCAAACTCATTCTCAGTCTTATTTAGCTTTGCAGATTTGAGTATTTTCCTATTTCTCTCATGCAACTCCTCTATTTTTTGTTTTACCTTATGGTTTTCGCTAATAAGTTCATTAAATTTCTCAGCCTTCTCTTGAAGAAGGTTCTCGTTCAACTTGATCTTCGAAGCTGTACTCTCTAGGCTCTCTGATATTACTCGATATGTTCGTTTTCTGTTCTCCACTAGAGCTGTCAAGTTCTTTGGGGAATTGATTAACACAAAATCATCAAAATTAGATAAAACGCTTTCATTTATGAACGATTCCTCCTTCGCATCGTTAATCACAGTTTCATAATCATTAAATTTGTGAACAAATTTCAAGACTTCTTCATCTTCTTCATCTATCTGCTGCGAATATTTGACATTTTCTGTTTCCAATTCTTCTATTTTTGAAAGCAAGTCACAAGAATCATCTACCGATTGCTTGCACTCATTTTGTAACTGTTTAATATTCTGATATAATACATAGTTACTGTGTAACTTATCATTGATTTCATCCAAGAAATCATCACGTCGCTTCTTATTGTCTTGTAACACTTTTTTGCGGCTTACTCTCTTCTTTTCCAACTCATCCACCTGTTCCAATGTAATGAACTGCGAATTCACAATATTTTTGAGGAATTTTTCTTTTGCATTTTGCTCAAGATATGTGAACTTGATATTGTCAAAATATTGATGATATTGTTTTGTGATGGGGTCCATGAAACGTGGATCTCGCAACTCTTTCAACAACTCCAACGGATTTGAGTCGACACTTTCCATTTCCAAAGGCTTATCTTCGCATTCCTTAATAAGCGCTTCAACATTGACAATATAATCCCCCTTGTAGTTTAATAGTTGAAAAATATCATCCTGGTCTATATTTTCGTATATAGATCGAAGTTCACTTAAAAGTTCTGTTGTCATCTTTCTGGAAGTTTTATCCAAGTAAAAATTCAAATAATCTTGCTCGCTTTGCAATTTGCTTCTACTTTCTTATAAATTATATACAGCTGTTTGAATTTTTCTATCTGATTATCATTTACAAATCTAATGATATCCCTAAAGTTTAAGACATAACAAAACATTTGATCAAAAACAAAACAATAAACAAAAAAATATTCACGTGCCATTGCACGTGAATATTTTATGTTTTTTTATCATGTTTTAACAAGTACATCTCAATATTATCTTCGAAAGACTTTAGATCCTAAACAGTAGCGTATTTTAAGCATAACTAAGTTGCTATCGAAATTTTATGAAATCTTAAACTTTATTTAGCTAAATTTGTTCTAAAATTTCGTATTTCTCGATTCTTGAATAGAGTCATTTTGTGGTTATTAGTGGTCCTTGTTGTTTTCTGAAAAAGGGAGGTATTCAAAAATAAACAAATACCGTTGATAAAACTCCATCAAATTTGAAATACAGGTTGACGGAAAAATGGCAGACACAGAACCTCAATGTAAGCTTCTTGGGCCATTTTCTTTATTAGTGCAGGGCATTTTGGGAATACTATCGTTGTCGTCGCTTATATATAAAAGATACAAAGAATATCCAAACAGAAGACCTTGGAAAGTATGGTTTTACGATGTATCCAAACAGTTGGTTGGTGCGGTAGGAATACATTTCTTGAATTTATTATTGAGTATACTAGGAAATCTGTCGTCCACCGTAGACGACATACAGCTGAATCTGGACTTAGAAGTAGGCCCATATATGATATTTTCTGGAAACAACTATAATATTGAAAAGGCAAACCACAATGTGATAGAAGGGGTTTCCACCATCGCATACTATCTAAATATGGAGCAAAATATCTCAAATCCTTGCAATTGGTACTTTCTTAATATCGTGTTTGACACCACAGTAGGCGTACCTATTCTCTGGAGTTTTTTGTATGTTATCTACAAGTTTGCCAGATACGCAGGTATTGAAGGAATTAATTCTGGACAATATGGGTCACCCCCTAAACTATCTTTTTATTTCAAGCAACTAATTCTTTATCTATTTGGATTATTTTCTATGAAATTACTAGTATATATATTGTTGATCACTATCCCGTTGTTTGAGAAATTAGCAGATTTTGTTTTATCGGTCTTTGATCCTTTTCCAAGAGTACAGGTATTTATCGTCATCTTTATTACCCCATTGGTGATGAACTCTTTACAATACGTTTTAATTGATAATATTATTCAGAGTCCAGAATACAAAAAAGTGAAAGGCTTACGTATAAATGAAGAAGATACTACTCTTGATGACGAAGATCAGTATATAAGAGAACATCTTCCCCAACAAGGTTTATTAGGACAACCTGAACCCGAAGTCTTCGAGGGAGAAAGAGTTCTCAATAGAACTCAGAAACATACCGAGGAATCTGCTTAATTGCTTTAGTATAACTTAAACAACATTCGCAAAAATTCCACGCTACTTCAAATTTCCCTCGTTTGCCGTTTAATTACTTTTCTTACAACTAATATAGACACTTCCTAATTTATTTGTAAAACTCCTTTTTCTTTTTCTAATAATTAACAATATTCCGAAGCCTAAACTGTCATGTCTTTTTTTTCTAGAAAATTCATTTGATGAAATTTGTATTTCTACGCTTGATTAGTTAAAAATTTTAGTAAGAGAAACATAAAACGCAAGTTCTGATGAATCCAAAATAATTATTACTACTTAAATAACCATCAAATCAATCTCAAATTCTCTTACAAATTGCAACCAGCCAACTGTCAAAGATTTGTCCAAATCATCAAAATGATCTTTTTGAGATTTTCTGAATTTCCAAATTTTCTTTACAACGGCATACAACTTCACATAATCATTACAATACACTGAAATCTTTTTAAACCATCTGGTTATCTTAGACAGTAAAAGATAATCATCTGGATCAATTTCACTCGCAGAGATAAAAACTTGCCACATGAGAGGCAAAACTGAGTGATATCTATCAAAACGATAACTTGATGATCCATTATACTTTAAAAAGGAAGGATTATGTTTATTTGCTTTTACTTGATCAGGCCTAGTAACCATAAGGGTCAGTTTTGAATTGTTTCCATTATTTTCTTCCAAAGAAATCAGAAACAAATGATCTAAACATTTGCTGATATAGTAATTGATATCTGCATCACTAATAGGTCTTGCTGAATTTGGTGGGGATCCAATAATCCTATAAAAATAAATAAGAATTCCAAATTTAAAGGACATAGTATGGTGATACACATTTTCATGCAATTTTGTTTTGAAATTATATTCATTGAACGGATCCTTTAGAACCCATTCCAACTCCCAACTGTCTAATTTTGATTCTATCAAAAGAACAGAGTCCTTGAATTCTGATATCAATTTGGTGATGTCATTTAATTTTCTAGTATCTTGGGGAGTTACATATCTATTCTTATCTTTATAGGGCTGAATTTCAACATATACTTTGTTGATAAGATTAATTTTTACTTGAAAAAGCTCAATAACATTTGCAAAAAGATTTTTTAAACTGTTAGGAAGTCCGAAAATTCCATTTTCATTAAATAAATTTTCATCCGTGAAATATTCTTTATAAGTAAAATTCAATTTCTTTTCAGAATCCTCTCTGTTCGCAGCAGTAGCATCAGAATCTAAATAATGATGATGGCCAATAATATGAGGAATAGTTATTTTTTGGGGATTAGTGAACGAAGTTGTCAAAGTGTGAAATGATTCAAAATCAAAATTTTCAGTATTCATTTTGGAATCCAGGAAATTGGTCTCTGCAAGACTAGCAGAACTAAATAGATCGTCATTCTTAATAAACTTATCAAGATTGTAAATGATATCAGAATTATAGTAGTCTATAACATGTTTCAATTCATCGAGAAAATTTTGTTTTTGACTTTTTGTTCCGTATTTTGTTTTCAAAAAAGACAATAAATTATCTTGATTCTTAAATAGATTAATCAAAGATTGTTCACTTCTAAGTTTCAAATCGGCAGAAATTTCATGATTCGCAACAGAATCAAGTTCATTTGGTGAATTATGAAATTTTTTGAAGTGTGTAGTAATTTGAGTTGACTTATTTAAATAATTCAAAAAAGCAAACTCTTTGACCATTTTCGGAGATAAGCTTTGATTTTTACTTATTGGTAATTGTAATGTGGATTCCATAAATGTTAAAACTCTTCTACACGAAATCATCGTGCCATTAACAGAATCAAGAAACACCAAACCCATCAAGGCCATGAAAAAATTATCAGTTACTTGTGATTTCTTTTTTTCTGACGTGAAATAGATTTTCTTAAAACAATCAAATGCATTTTTTCTGCTTTGAAAAGCTATATTCTCCCAATATTTGATATGATCTTGATTTTGGTTATTTTCACTTAAATTTTCACCACTATTGAAAGCGTCTCCATTTTTAGATTTCCTTTCTTTTGATTTTTGTTGTTTTACCACTAAACATTGATTTCTCAAATGTGTTGAGGAAAAAGAGAGAATAGTATTCAAAATACAATCATCCACAGTATTGATTTGAGTAATCAGATGATCAAGAATACCGAAAAGCGCATGTGAACCGATTGCACGTATTGCGCACAGTATATAACCGTTATTTTCCTGTATTTTCCAAGGATTAATATTTGTGGTATATGAATTGTTTGAAGAAGTCATAGCATCAATATTTGAAGGAATCACAGTAAGTAGGTCTGCAACTGTCTCAACAAAATGGAAAATAAGAAATTTAGATACAGGCGATGGCATTACTTGGGATTCTAAAGATAAGGACGACAGACTACCTAAAGAATATGCTAAAGGTATTTTCTTGAATAGCGTTTCAGAGGAGAAAATCTCGGGATCAAATTTTTTCGAAGTGATGAAAGCGTTGAAATGTGTACCTGAAATAGTTTTATTTTCACCAGTAAGTGCAGGAGATGAAGCTATTGAATATGAACCTATAGATTTGTTATTAGTTGATTGGTATTCAGAGATACTAGGCTTGTGAAACGCACCACTATTATAGGGACGCTCACTGTTATAGTTTGTTATAGCAGCAAACGAATAATCATTACTATTATCGTTAATATTATTATCTGTAAATCCCCTAAGTAAGCTTCCAACGCCCTCAGAATCATTAGAATCATTGTTATTTAAAGAATTTGACATATTAGAGTTTGACTTTGAATTCATCATAACCATTCCCACTGCTGCAGCATTTTCAGCATTATTATTATAGCTCTTGTAGATGTTCGAAGTATTACTTTGATTTTGGATATTATTATTGCTGTATACTCCAAAATTAAAAGACGGAAGGTCATCTTCGTCATTATTAGCAAAATTTTCATTTTGATCAATTGCAACGCTACTAGTAATCCCATCTTGTTTTGAGCTAGGAACAATTGCATCAACGGAAGTACTATTATTTCTAATGATAGTTGAGTTTACGTTAGTCTCGCCGATATTATTTTTATTCATATTAGTTGAATTCGAATTTGAGGAAGGATAATAATCAAAACCAAAGTTTTCTGCGAACAGAAATGAGTTGTTCTCACCATTTCCATTATGATTATTGATGTTTTGGGCATTAGTATGATTACTACTATTGGAAAACCCGTGCATCATTACCATTGAAATTGGAGGCGCTTGTTGTTGTTGGGAGGAATGAGTATGCGAAATCCCATTCGAAGTACTCAATTTCAGGAATAAGGAAGTGGCCGACGGATCATTTGCTGCTAGACCAACCTTTTCATGATAATTATTATTATTGGATGTTGAAGATGATAATGTAGAAAAAAGTGGTGGTGTTGTATTTATATTCATAGGGAGGTTTATATTGGTTGATAAGGATGATGGATAGCCTTGTAACTTGTTGCTGGCGTTTGGATTTGGTGAGATCATAGAATTATAATAATAATTATGGCTGTTGCTTGAAAGAGAGATAGGATTTGGAGTTCTGGCTAAAGAATTATTAGGAGTATTAGAATTAATCGTTGTTGAGGGAGAAACGGCTGAATTTAGCGATGGAGAAGATAAACTCAAAGATAAGGGCAACGAAATATTGTTCGTTGAAGTTGTAGTATTTGAAGATTTTGTTATTGGATTAACCAAATTGCCAACAGCTGGAAGTACAGGATATACATATTTTGGATTATCTTTGTGTAAGGGATGCTGGTTTCCTACTATTATCTGTGTGTTACTTGTCAGTTTTTTAGAGCTGCCATTTGGTAAACCATGAACGGATGCCAAAGCTTCTGAGCCAGTAGTTTGTTTTTGTGATGAAGTCACAGAAGAGCATAATAGAGTCGATGAGGATGGAGAGCTTACGGATAAGGTAGTCGAATTTGTTGAATGTGCAGGAGACAGTGGCCTATTCTCTGGAGTATTAGAAGACGTCGTGATTTCATTTGCTTTGTTAATGCTATGCTTGGGAACATTAGAGTTAGAGCTGTCACTGTTAGTACTATCACTATTGGAAAGCGACACTAATTGCTGTTTCGTTTCGTTGCTGATGCCTTGCAGTTTATTATAATTTGAGTTAGTTTTCTTAGAATGTTTTCCACTTTTTTTGTTGCTATTCAGCCTTGAAGAAAATTCTTTAGTGACCTTATCACCAATGAAAACAGTGAAGGGACCCTTTCTTTCGCTCTGATCAATGGTGCTCAAAGCTAATGAATTATTATTGAGAAAGGTCAAATCGCTGTCTATATCCTCATAAGTTTCATAGATCATGGATTTTGGGTATCTTACAAAATCGATATTTCTTCGCTGGAAGTATCCGTCGGTATTGTTCATGTTTATTTCATCGTCTGTGATCTGTGCGCCAGAGGTATCAAAGTTAATAGGGTTTGACCATCTAAGCTTTATATCGTAGCCCTCACATGTCAACTTGCTTTTCATGCATCTAATACAAAAAGGTTTTTTGGTATCACATTTGACTTTTCTGGCACGACAGGTCCAACATCCAGTAAAAGTCTTTGTTCTTTTGGGTTTATTAATTCTCCTCTGTTTACTATTAGTTGTAGGTCTATCATTGCCTCCTTTATTGATACTAGAAGCGCTTTTCTTTGCCGGACTCTTCTTTGCTTCTTTTGAGCCATTATTCTGTCTGCTGGCCAGCAGCTCCGCTAACATTTTGGTTGACTGATAATATTGTTCTTCAAGAACTTTTTTATTTATGGAAAAAGAGAAATTATTGAAGGAAAAAAAGAACTACTGTTTTGAGAGTTACCTATTTCTGTGGAAGATTTCCTTTCTTTTTTGAGATTTCCGTTCGTCCTGAAATTTTATATACTATTAAGCAATTTATATTTATATCCGGGTTTGTTTTGATAAGTATTTTACTGCCTGCATATCTATTCTATCAGAATACCAAGGATTCGATTTACTAACACAGGCGATCTTGCGATACAATATTGCTTCTTATTTTTCAATATTTTCTGCCCACACGGAATACCAAAATCTATACTTATTTCTCTATAATCGAAACGTTATTGCACTTCACTTTTTGCAGCCACAGTTGATTTTCGCAACCACAAAAAAGGAATTTGATCTTTTGTTAAAAACAGAAACAAGCAACAGTATTTATCTTTTATTACCGGAAACTTTTAAATTCTCGATGTTTTCTTTAAGAAATATGTTTTCCAAGTATCTGACACAAAATATCGTGTTTTTACTTCAAGATTATATTATGTTGAATAATTAATTCTGGTTCTGTCAAAATAGTGCCGATACTTTAAAGGGTTTTCAAAATCGATTCTTGTATATTCTGTATTAGATGTCTGACAATGATGAAATTTATCCTATTTTTGGAAGTACAATAGTTTTTTTCTATTCCTTAATAATATATAAGGTTCCGCAATATTCCCTAGAGTATCACTTTAGTTATCAATCAGATGGCTTTAATCTGTAACCGTCTGGTCTTGAGTATTTCCTAGTGAATTTCTTTTTGTGTATTCTTATGGATGTATTTTTTTTTATGTAATCTTTCTATGTAAAACCGATTTTTCACTGTGTCTCTTCGCCAATGTCAAAACCATAAAGTGTCCGGAATGCCGCGGAGGGTGTTTACCTTAATCTATTCTATCATTAGGGAAATTAAAGAAAATTAAAAAATTTTGAAAAATTTTACCCGTCTTTCTGTTTCATAGGCGATGGTTCTGCTTTTCTCTATTGAGAATCCCACGGCATTTTGTTGATATGTAACAACTGAGTCAAAAAAAAAGCTAACAACAGTGCAGCATAATCAGCTTTAGGGATTTATGTACAGTGAAAAAATGCACGTGACTATTTCGTTCAGAATCATTTACTACACCTTAATTAAGATTGAAGATTTAATTGATATTTCGAAATCATCCAATCGAGTTTCAATTTGATTGGTATTCTAAATCATCAGGATGGAGCTTGAATTCAAATGGTATTTTGAAAGCACTGGATAATGTTGATTTTATTCAATATTACTTAAGAAATATACGCCTGTTTTGTCGTATGAGTTACTCCCTCACGCGATTTCCATCTCGAAATTATGACTTAATCAACCAAATCAGCATAACAATCGAATTTTATGACTCTCTCTAACTAAATAAATCAAACGAATGTAACGATATATAATTAATGGCTAAATAGCATAGCTGAATAGAAATCTCATATTATAAAATTAATTATTTACTCAAATAATTGTTCAAAGGAAACTACAACTCCGTCATTATTTATATGTTTTGATGAAAACTGCTAAATTAAAATAGAAAGTAAGCCACTTGAAGGATCAGAAGTGATTTAGTTTACTCTCAAGGTTTAAAGAGAAATATAAGATAATGTATTAAATGTATATAAAACTCTTTTAGTGTGTTAATAATTGAGTGAGATTCTTGGTTTAAAATAAATTTACCAACATAAAATAATAAATAAAATAAAATATAGACTCACATCTGTCTAAATAATTCTTCGTATATCATGAATTGTAATTGCATGTTTAAGTTAGTTTCATGTTATTATATAAATAGTATCTAGAATGTTCATTTCTTTGGTAATATGATTATTTCGTTATTAATCTAGAATATAAATTAAACATTTAAAATCGATTTAGATGACGTATTCGTAGTTTTGAGATGGAAGTCACGTGCGATATTTATTCATAACGACAATTTAGCTGTTTCATTTTTTAATGCTATTCTTTTGATTATCATTAACATTTTTAATAGAGTTTGGATATTCAGTTCATGTATTATTTTTCCTAATCTATTGAAAGTCATTTTAGTTATTCATGACTTGTCTATTCACTCTAACATTAATATTACCTATTGACACCCAATACATAAAAACAGCCGTACACCACCCTGAAAAAAAATTTTTCTCGTCGATATGTCAGAAATTGCTAGTTGAACAACCGAAATTTATTTACTCGACTTACGTCCTATTTGTCGTAGTGGCCTACGGCATCCTGAACGAGGAAAGTCAAAGCCAACGCGTATCGTCGAAGTTCGAAGCGCGCGGGCAGTCCTGTTGGAATCGTTATTGGTGTTTATGGTTTTCTACACGCCAATTTACGCGAAATCACAACTTTTCTAAACAACGCTGATGATTGATACATAGCGTGAACAATCTCTGAGTAATACACACTAAGAAGAGTAACATGTTGCCTTCCTACTGAGTTGTTTAGATTAGTTTTTTAAAGAATTACTGAATGAATGTATCTTAATCTTGCAGAGTTATTACTGAATATTTGTTGAAATGTGTTTTTTTTTATCTTGAGAACTACTAAGAAAGCATCGGCGATAAACATCGTCCTCTACCAACTTCTGCTCTACGATTTTTTTAATCAATCAATTAATTTCTATTTTTAAATTATGTCTAGAATTTACTTTTCTCTATAAATACATTTTATGTAGAATTAGCGCGAGCAAAACCGGAATGGTAAAAGAATGGAGGTCAAAAAAAAAGCCTGTAAAAAGAAAATAAACCAGGAAGGACAAGCCCAACAAAGGTCGTAATGTTAATATACGTGGAAACAATCAAAAATGCCTCTCCATATCGACTCGTAGCACACGGACGGTGCTGGATAGACACCGCTAAGATACAAAGGTGCCTGGCTAAACAGCTTCTACGGCCTGCAACATTCAAACCAAACTTCTAGGACCTGAAAACATGAAGTGAACAAGTGAGGCCTGAGCAACGCTCAAACCTACCATGATAACGGAACTCATCATACCAAACCAATACACTCTTCCTTCGGTGGACTTGACAGTGGACATGTTTCTCCATTCCCTGGCTCTCAAGTAATCAAGCATCTTTTTCATTTGGCCCAAGTTTCTACCGATTTCACTGATCGAATGCTCGCTCATGACCTCATCATTGTTTTTCTTGTCGTCTTGCGCATTATAGTAGTCCACATCCGCCTCTCTTTCTATGGAGAACTCAATCTTCTTTGGGGTCACCGAAGACACTCTGTTTGAAAAACAGAACGAGTACTCACCCAACCCAAAGGACTTCACCAAGTAATCCGCATATCTCTTGTCGTTGGCGGTGATCACCTTTTCTCCATTAGGCGCGGTGATCTCAAAGTCGATTTCAAAGTTTCCTCCCGTCAACACCTGGAAGTTCACCAAAAGTGAGTCGTCGTCGCTCTCCATGCTGTAGTAAAGACACTCTTTGGAAAATGGCGAGACGTTGATGCTCATGGCTGTGTATGTCTCTGCTCTTACAATATTCATGCTGCCAAAGAGCACCAAAAATAATGCCCAGATCAATTTGTGGATCATTCTGTGTTTTATGTTTCACGGCTGTCTATCAATCTTCAATGCCAAAGTTGTTCTTCTTTATACATATACCTTTGAATCCGGATATGTACTGTTAAACAAAAGACTACTCCTATTTCTAAATGCAAAAAGATATGTTGCTCAATCTGTGATGCCAAATTCTTTCTTTCTGGTTGATCTGTTATTTTTCTGATCTATGTTGAAAACAAAGAAGTTTCATCCAGTAAAATTTTTTTCTGCTAAATATTTCAAATCGCATTTTCTAAGCTAATTATCGTGTTCGCTGTCGTTTTAACTTTTTTTCCTTTACTTGTTTCAGCATGGTGCAAAAAAATTCTATTCTCAAAATAAAATAAAATAATCCTCACACCATACAACAAACACCCTAACAACATATTGTTTCCTAGGTTATGGTGCCCTGGGTTTTCGATGCGAATATTTATATATTTATATATATATATATATATACACATCTCTTTTTAAACTTTCCTATTTTTAGTAATGTTTGTGGGGGAAGAGAGAGATTTTATCAGTATTTTAGAAATTATAGGATACTTTTGTTGATATATTTCTATAAGAGGCTCATTTTCAGCAAAAGCATAGAGTGGGAAACATTCAGGTGTTTGATAAAAAGTATTTTGCGTTAGCACTAAAGTATCGCTGGACATCTTGCTAAAACAATTGTGAAAGCAACTGTCAGACGTCAGCCGCGACCTCTGCGAATAGTAAGACACACCAGAGACATTTTTAGGCCTTTTCTATTATTTTTACTTGTTTTTGAACGTTTCATTTGCCAATTGGGTATCCTAGTTGGTCTCACATTTCCCAAAACAGTCCTCGAAGTAAAACTTTATAAGAGCAAGCCAACCATCGTTTTTCTCACCTCGACTCAATCCCAACTGATCTAGTTTTGCTTTGCTTTTTAAATTTTATCATCTTGGCTTTGCTAATTACAAATTTGACGCTTTTGTTGCTAATTTAAGGACATACTACATTACTATAAAGCACGCATATTTACAGCACATACACAACATGCAGCAAAGTGTTGTGCAGAACACAATATCCTCGGGACAAAAAGCACCCAATTCAGGCAACATCAACGAAGAAACTCAAACAATTGATGAAAATGATAAAACTAGCATTATTTCGAAATCTGCGGAAATTTCTGAGCAGAAGGAAGACGCAACTCTCCCCGAAAGTATAGACGAAAAGGTCATAGAGACGAACGAAACAATTGAGTTTTCTAGAAACGAACCTCAGGCAGAAAATCTAAACGCGGAAATAACAGATGATTCCTCTGGATCAGGAGTTTCGATTGCTGCTAAGGACGTGTCAGTGTTTATTAAGACTTCCAAGAAGCCTGCTTCATCTCTTAACTTTTTTAATGTTTTTGGTAAAAGTAAGGATAAGCTTTCAGACATAGAAGAGAGTCCATCCGATCGCAAGTACCTTATTAAAAACATCACATTTGACATTCCTGCTGGCAATATTTTTGCAATTATTGGTGGGTCGGGCTCTGGAAAAACAACTCTTCTTAATACATTAAGTCAAAGAACAAGTAAATTAAACCAGTCAGGCGAGGTTATTTACCAAAGCGAATCGCAGAATATTACAACTTCAAATATTAAGAATATAAATTATGCGTATGTAATCCAACAAGATATTTTGATTCCCAGTTTAACTTGCTATGAAACTTTGAAGTTTTCTGCGCAGTTGAAACTCTCCAAAAAATATACCCTCCAAGAGCAAGACGACTTGATTAACCAGATCATCACAGAATTAGGTCTCAAAGATTGTAGGGATACTATAGTCGGTAGTCATTTTCACAAGGGATTGAGTGGTGGTGAAAAGCGCCGATTGAGTATTGCGATCCAAATGTTGAGTAACCCTGATGTCTTATTTTTAGATGAGCCCACTACCGGTCTAGATGCAACTGCTGCAATTTTCCTCATAAAAACATTGAAGAATTTGGCTCAGTTTAAAAAGAAAACTTTTGTTATTACTATTCATCAACCTCGGAGTGACATTTTTTTTATGTTTGATTATCTCTGTATCTTGACTAGAGGTGAAGTAATGTTTTGTGATTCAACCAAACGAGTTGTTTCATATTTTAATAATTATTTAAAATACGAAGTTCCTGATACTAATGTGAACGTTGCTGATTGGCTAGTTGATTTGACAAGTGTTGACAACACCAGAGGTTCCAAAATAGAGACTCAAACACTACAAAGAGTAGAAAATTTTAAAAACAAGTGGAAGTCATATTGTGAACTGTCTGAAGAGTACCAGTCAAAAACAATAGCAGTAATAGAATCGAAAATAGAATTGAGATCTGAAAACTACGGTACTTTGAAATCATTAACAAAAAAATCTACTAACTTTCGACCATCATTATTTCGAGAAATTATAATTTTAACAAAAAGAGATCTCTTGTTGACATCAAGGGATCCTATCAGTACAATTTCTGCAATTTCAGAGTCTATACTACTTTCATTTATAGTTGGCTGGATTTTTTACAGACCTACAGGAAGCATGGCAGGAATTCGTTCAAAATCTGCATCAATGTATAACGTTAACGGAATTCAAGGTTATTTAATACTTTTATTCGAATCATATAGACTTTGCAACTATGATATCAAAATTTTTGACAGAGAAAGATTTGAGAATTGTGTATCAATTCCGGCATTTATTATTTCAAGAAGAGTATCAAAGCTTATCACAGAAGATATTGTTGTCCCAACAGTTTTTTCAATTGTGACATTTTTTATGTTAGATGTTCGATGTACTGCGCAATCATTTTTTATCTTTTGGGCAATAAATTTATATAATCAGCAGTTAGCTTGCGCATTCTCAATGCTTGCTGTGTCCGTTACTCGAGATTATCCAATTGTTAACATTTTGGGTAATGTGAATTTTACTTTTCAATCTTATTTTTCTGGATTTTTTATAAATACTGCAAAAATGCCGGTTTATGTTAGGTGGGTCAAGTACCTTTGTTATGTTTGGTACAGCTATGGAGCATCTGTTGCAAATAACTATATTGATTTCTTTGGTGATTGTCCACAAGCTTCCCAATTGGCAGACCCTGAGAATTCAATTGAGTGTCTAGCATATACAGGAAAAAATATCATGGAAAATTTAGGTTATCCTTATGGTTGGATAACTTTGCCAATGTGTGTACTTTTAGCATTTTTAGCTATTTTCTATTTATTGGCAGCATTTTTTTTTTATATTCATAAGGTTGATGTTACGCTTGCAAAACTGAGAAAAAGTAATGACAGCGAAAACAAAAATAGGGACGAAAAAAATGAAGATGATGCGGAAGAAGCCAACGGAAACTTGAATGATAAAGATGAAAAGGATGAAATTGACTGGAATGATGAAGAGGAAGTTGTTCAAGATTGCAATGTTATAGATGATTATGAGGATGGTGTTGATATTCAAATTAAAAATGTTCATTTACTGGTTACTAAGATGAATTTTTCAATGAAACTGATTTTACTCAAGCCGTTCAACAAAATGTTATTAAGGCTCCTGAAACTAGGGAACATGAGTTATTTTTTTGCAAAAAATAAAAATAATGAAAAACTTGTGACCCAAGAAAACAAGCAAATCCTCAACAATGTGACAGCTTGCTTTCAAAAATATCAAATCAATGCGATAATGGGACCTTCTGGTTGTGGTAAGACTAGTTTATTAAATTTATTGTGTGGGAAATTAAAATTTCAAAGTTCTACTTGTGAGTATTTTGCTGACGGACAAATGACATTCAATAACTTTCAATTGAGTAGTAAATTTGGAGACGCTGAATCTAAGAAAATGTTACAAGGAATAAGTTCTTATGTGATCCAAGATGATGAACACTTGTTGCCATTGTTAACGGTATATGAAACACTATTGTTTTCAGCTATGCTTAGATTGAGTAAGACGCATACAAAGCAGGAAATTGAGAATAAAGTTGATGAAATTATTATTAAGTTGGGATTGAAGGATTGTAAAAATAACTATATTGGTTCTGAATTTATGAAAGGCATTTCTGGAGGTGAGAAGAGAAGAGTAAGCATTGGTATTCAACTATTGAATGATCCCAAAATTTTATTCTTGGATGAGCCCACTTCAGGTCTCGACAGTTTTACAGCCTTAAAAATATTGAAAATTTTACATGATTTAGCAACAAAGGATAAAAAAACAATTATTTTAACTATTCACCAACCTAGATTTACAATATTTGAAAAATTTGGGACAGTTTTGTTGTTAGCTAAAGGTGGAAATGTGATATTTAACGGAACACCCACTGAGATGCAAAGATATTTTCCAGAAGTGTGCAACTTTAAAGTTCCAAAATTGACAAACTTTGCGGATTTTGTGTTGGATTTGGTATCAATTGACAGCAGAACTGAAAAGTTGGAGATTGAATCTAAGCAAAGGTTAGCATTATTAGAGCGGAAGTGGACAGAATATAGAATTAAGGAGAACAAAATCCAAGATATTCAAGTTGAGAATTATAGTGACTCGGAAATTGAAGCGAGATTTATGGAATTATTCCTTAAGTTTTCCAAAAAAAGGGCAACATTTAAGCTAGCATTTCCAATTATTTTTAGAAGGCAATTACTTATGCTTACAAGAAATAAAGAGATACCTTTCGCGCGGATATTTAATTCTGCCGGTGTTGCTTTGATGTCTACACTTTTTTATACGCCAATAAAAAAGGATTATACGGGAGTTCTGGATACTTTGGGGTTGGTTCAACAAGTCTCTGCAGCTTATTTTTCTGGACTTTTAAATAATATGACAGCGTATCCTGTTGAGAAGAATTTTTTCTACGAGGAGTACGAGGATATTGTTTATGGAATGGACACTTTTTTCATAGTGTACACAATTTTGGAAATTCCGTTGGAATTTGTCTCTGGGATTATATACGGTGCTTTAACGGTATATGCTATTGGGTTGCCGCGAGAGGTTGGGGTTTTCTTTGTTTTTGTGTACACCAATGTGATGATCGTGAATTGTGGAGAAAGCTTGGGCCTTTTTTTCAACAGTATATTGGACCACACAGGCTTGGCTGTTCAGATTGTTTCAGTTTTTTTGTCTGTTGCTGTGATGATGTCGGGGTTGATGTCGATTGAGATGCCGCCGTTTTTCCGGGATCTAAGTTACATTGGACCGGTGAAATACGCCGTGATGTCGTGTATCAATATCGTCTTTCAGCGGTCTAAAAAGTTTACATGCACGGCGGACTCAGGCGCGTCCGAGATTGCCCCAGACGGCAGTGTTGTCAGCTGCATTTTCAGTAACGGTAACGACGTCTTGGATAGCTACAACATTCACGTTGACGTCAAGTTGTATTTGGGACTAATAGCTGTGATTACTGTTGTTTACCGGGCACTCAGCTTTTCAGGGATCTACTTCAGACTAAACCCTCCAACGACAGCTATCATGAATACCCTCAAACGGTACGCGAGCTAGGGAGACGCTGTTGTTTTGTCTCGTATGATGCATGTATTGATAGGGGTCGTCATGTTGAAAATACGTTGTTAATATTTATTCAGGGCTCCCAATACCATATGCACTGTATCACATGACTGATGCACGTTTCTGTGCCCTTTTATGCCCTTTTTGTTGTTTATTCCTCACTGCTTTTTTTGGGCGTTTTGTGCCCTTTTTTTTGCCTCTTTTGCTTTTTTTATTCTTCTTTCTTCATTTCCTACTTTGTACCAAGACTTTATCTCTCATGAATAAACAAAGAAAATTTTTTTCTACAGCCGATCTATTAGGAAATTTACAGAAAAGAAAAATATATAAACAGAAAGAAAGGAAAACTAAATAAAGCTAACTTACGCGTAATATTGCTTTTTGGAATCTTGATACACACTTAGAGACCATTACATGCCAATACAGAGAATATCACCTGAAATACAGTTTTGTCCTCCATTTTGGATATAATTTGACACATTTTGTTTACTAATACTCGATATTTTATTAGAACAGATATATATATATATATATATATATATATGTATCTATACATATACAATTAAACTCTGATATATATTGAGTCGATATATATATACATGTGTATATATATATATACATATATTGAATTACATATATAGAAATATATATGTACATATCATTATATTTATATCCATTGATTATATCGTGTTACGCTTTATGCCATATTATAGATTCTAATCCTATATAGTATTGCATATCTTAATTATACACTAAACTGTGAATCAATTGAGGAACAGCACGCTTCCCAGCGCGACATTTAAAGACCCCCAAATACACGCGCTGTTTCCCATACACGTATCGTGCCCTTCCATCGCTTGAGACTGTTCTGAACAACTATCACGAGTATTGTCCCTCTTTGCGTGCAAATACAGACTTACTATACTGTTTTTTTTTGCTCTATCTTGATTATTTCATTTTACATTGCCCTTATTTCTTAGTTATAGTGATCGTGTTTTGCGATTTCCAAATCCAGTTTCCTACCATAAATTACTCTCGACATGGATATTTCGCAGCTCTATTCCAAGCAGAACATTGAGCGTGTGTTCCAAGTATGTTATTTCTATTACTATGGTCAATCAAGATATGTGGGCTATCTTTCTTTTCGCAAGATTTCTCTCGTGTCAGATTGGTTATTGTTCTCTTTTTGTTTTTTCTCGTTAGCATCTACTAACTTTAATTTTATCTAGCGCTTCAATCAGTTGAAGGCACAGTTAGGAAATGAGGCTCCAAATAGCCAGGAGTTTCAAAAGCTTGCAATGTTTTTGAAGTCATCCACTCAATATCAAATGGAATTGCAAAAGAAAAATAAGTTGGCTAATAACAACAACAATAGTAATGGTAATATTAATGACAGTAATGCTAATAATAATATTGACAACAACGGCAAGAATACTAATTCCAACATTAATAATAACAATAATATTCACAATAATGCCTCCCCCAATAATCTTAACAGCAGTCCTTTCGCAAATCACGCGCTACCCAACATGGTCCCTGCTAATGGCAGTGTCCCAAACAATTTACCACTCAGGTCGCCTTCAATGCAGCAAGGTAATGTTCAACAAAATACGAGTTCGGCCCCACAGGGGCTACAAAAACAATATAAAGCTGATAATTCACAACAACATCAAACATCAAATAATAATGTTCTCCTATCTGTAGAGGATCAGGTATTATCAAAATATCAAATAAGTGCATTTAAGCTTCTTTATAGGAATGCTCCGATTCCAGCTGAAATGTTTCAGGAATTGTTGAAAAATTATAGAAAAGTTGTTTCCTCAGCTCCAGTCTCGGCCAACGCCAATAGTGTTAATAACAACAATGCCATCCCGCATAATGCAACCAATGCAGTGAATGATTTAAGTCCTACTAATAATGATGGCTCTCATGATCTAAAAGGTAACGGTACTGTTTCAAACCCAAATAATGCTGTAAATATAAACACACCTATGGCACCACCTACCCCTACATCCCCAAAAAAGGCCAATTTAAAAACAAAAAAGCCTGCAGCTTTTCAGAACGGGAACCAAAATAGATCGTCCCAAAAGGCATCACCAGTTATTAGTAGCAAATTGGTACAACAGAAACAAATTGAGCCTTTAAAAAATCCTTTTCCTTCTACTGTATCCACTCCTACTCCTACACCACCACAAGCTACAGTTGAAGCACTTTCTTTAGCTCCCCTCGAGACAGGTCCAAAGCAACCAATAGCAGATGATATTTATTTCAAATCACTCGATCCTCAACTTATTAAAGTAGAAAAAGTTACAAATCCTACTGTATTGGCAGATACTTTCAGTTTTCCTATTAAAAATGTTAAAATACCATATTCTTTATTTGCCTCTCCAAAGGCGAGAATTATCACCCCTGGATTTATTCCTAGAGGTATTAATGTCTCTGAGAGCCATGAATTAAGAGAAGATACTATCAGGCTAAAAATTGATGAGTCTATAAATGATTTAGAAAAGCATATACGAAGTAATGAAAGTTCACTAACGGATGATGAAAAGTTACAGATGGAAATTGACATAAATGCTTTGAAATCATTGATTCTACAGAAGAATCTTAGAGGAGAATATTTATCTCATTCTTGGTTTAAATGTACATTATTATCCAACACTCATCCAAATTTTTTGACAAGATCAAGACAAATTGAGACATCCGATTTTGATATGGTTTCACAGATGTATGATTGTCAACTCAAGGTTAAGGCACGATCTAGACAAGCAGATGAACCTATTTTAAAATTATCAAAGAAACTCAATAAGTTGGAAAGAATCCTTGATCAACGCAGTACGAACTTTGAAAATGCTAGAAGATTTAATAAGTCTGTAGGTAATTACCACGTCAACACAGAAAAAGAAGAGCAAAAGAGAATAGAGAGAAATGCAAAGCAGCGTTTGCAAGCCTTGAAAGCTAATGACGAAGAAGCTTATATTAAATTATTAGATCAAACCAAGGATACACGTATTACTCACCTTTTAAGACAAACTAATAGTTTTTTAGCTTCTCTTACTGAATCTGTTAGAGACCAACAAAGGGAAACTAAAAAGTTGAGCAAAAGTGCAGGTCATAATCTCCACAACGGTAACCCAAAGAAAAAAATTGTAACAGATCCTGTAACTGGAGAGGTTGTTGAAGAAGAAGGAAGAATTGAGGAGGAGAATGATGATGAGGATGAGAATGTTGATAGTACGGATCTTGATTATTATAATGTCGCTCACAGAATTAAAGAAGTTGTCACGAAACAGCCATCCATCCTTGTAGGTGGTGAGTTAAAAGAATATCAATTAAAAGGTTTACAGTGGATGGTATCGTTATACAATAACAAATTAAATGGTATTTTGGCAGATGAAATGGGTTTGGGTAAAACAATCCAAACTATCTCCTTACTTACATATTTGGTAGAAATGAAAAAAGTTCCTGGGCCATTTTTAGTTATTGTTCCTCTATCGACTTTGACTAACTGGAATTTAGAGTTTGATAAGTGGGCACCAAGTTTAAAAAAGATTGCTTACAAAGGGACGCCACCACAAAGAAAGGTGCTACAACAAGATATCAAGCTGGGAAACTTTCAAGTATTATTGACGACTTTTGATTATGTTTTGAAGGATCGTCCTTTACTAGCTAAGATCAAATGGGTTCACATGATCATTGATGAAGGTCACAGAATGAAAAATAGCAAATCTAAATTATCTTATACACTTTCAACTTACTATCATACTGATTACAGATTAATTTTAACAGGTACCCCTTTGCAGAATAATCTACCGGAGTTATGGGCATTATTGAATTTTGTCTTACCAAAGGTCTTCAATTCTGTTAAATCTTTCGATGAATGGTTTAACACGCCATTTGCTAATAGTGGTTCACAAGACAAAATGGATTTATCTGAAGAGGAAACATTGTTGGTTATTAGAAGATTACATAAAGTGTTAAGACCTTTCTTATTAAGAAGATTGAAAAAGGATGTTGCAAAATATTTACCGGATAAAGTTGAGAAGGTTATTAAATGTAAAATGTCGGCACTTCAGCATAGATTATACAAATATATGTTGAATTATAGAAGTTTATATACGTTTGATCCTGAAACCCAAAAATTAATACTTATGAAAGGTAATAATAACCCTATTATGCAGTTGAAAAAAATAGTTAATCATCCATTTGTGTACGGAGAAATTGAGGATGCAATTAATCCACACCAAGGAACGGATGATCTTTTATGGCGAACTTCAGGTAAATTTGAAATTTTAGATCGCATCCTTCCAAAGTTTAAAGCTAGTGGTCACAGAGTCTTAATATTTTTTCAAATGACCTCCATTATGACTATTATGGAAGATTTCTTGAACATGAAAGGCTTAAAATATTTGAGATTAGATGGTGGTACCAAGTCAGATGATAGAACCAAGTTGTTACATGTATTTAACGATCCAAACTCTGAATATTTTGCGTTTTTACTATCAACTAGAGCTGGAGGTTTAGGTTTGAACTTACAAACTGCGGATACGGTTATTATTTTTGATACAGATTGGAATCCGCATCAAGATTTACAGGCGCAAGATAGAGCGCATAGAATTGGTCAAAAGAACGAAGTGCGAATTTTGAGATTAATCACACAAGAGTCTGTTGAAGAAGTTGTTTTAGAAAGAGCACACGAAAAATTGGATATCGATGGCAAGGTTATTCAAGCAGGTAAATTTGACAATAAGTCTACAGCAGAAGAACAAGAAGCTCTTTTAAGACAATTGATTGAGTCGAATGATGCATCAAAGGACAACGATAATACTGAGGAGCTAACTCCCGATGAGCTCAATGAAATTTTGGCTCGTAGCGATGACGAAAAAGTGCTTTTCAAACAAATTGATGAACAAACTGATAAAGAGTGGCAAAAAAGATGTGCTGAAAATAATACACCGGGATTGCCTAGATTGTACTCTGAAGATGAACTACCAGAGTGTTACAAACATGAACCAGTTTTTACCTCAACTTTAGTAGTGGATGATGTAAGACAAAAGAAGAGAATAACCTATGCAGATGAAAGTTTATCTGAATTTGAATGGTCCAAAAAAAATGGTTTAGTTCTAGACAACGAAACAAATAATGGACTAGGTATTGATGATCTGCCCGTCAAAAGAAAAATAAACAGAAAAAGAAAACAAAATATTGAAACTGATGGATTCTTTGATGACGCTGAGATGGACGAAGATGAAGACGACTTTAACGAAGATGAAGACGACGAAGATGAAGACACTGTTGCACCCCGTAGAAAGGACCGCAAAAGAACCACTAATATAATGCAGGATGATGCATTGGACACAATAGAAGAAATTGATGGTTCTAAAGAAAAGAAAAAATTGAAAACTGAAGAATCAGTTGATGGAGTTTCAGATTTGGTCAATGGTCGCAGTCGTGGAAGAGGCAGAGGTCGTGGTCGTGCCAGAGGTCGTGGAAGAGGCAGAGGTCGCGGAAAAAGCAGAAGTGGCAGTAGTGGCAGTAAGGATGGTATTGAGTCTGAGGAATTCTTTGAAATTTCTCCTGAAGAAAGAGGCAAATTACAAATGTCAATTAAGGCTATTTTTAATGCTGTTAATGATTACGAGGTGGAAACCGGTTATTCGGAATTTCCAAGAAGATATTTGTCTGAACTTTTCAAAGAGAAACCTTCTAAAAAGTTATATCCAGATTATTATGCTGTTATCCTCAAGCCTATTTCTCTTAAAGAGATAAGAAAAAAAGTTGCAGGTTTTAACTATTACAAACTTGAGCAATTCATGAGGGATTTGAAATTAATGTTCGACAACGCTCGTAAATATAATTTGGAGGATTCTATACTCTATAACGATGCTAACGTTTTGGAGAAATTAGCAAACGAGGAATATCAAAAGGTGTTGAAGAATGTCCCTATTGTTGGCGCTTTGAGCAAACCTAGAGCCATGGAATATTCAGCGGGTACCGATGAGGATCAGTTTGACAAAAAAGAGGCTGAAGAAAAGTATTTGGAAACTCAGCTAGTTGATTCTGAAAATTTTAAACTGCCATCTACCACTGTAGCTGGCAGCATTCTCTTTCAGGAACAGAAAAAAGAGCTCAGCACTGCTGAAGCTACCAATTTATCTATTAATTCACTTCCGCCTGTTCCAAAAGTTTCATCTGTTCAGGTAAAAGCAGAAAGACCTCCGCCCCCTTCACTTCCTGCTCCTCCAATATCGCTTCCAGTTGCTCCGATATTGGCAACAAACGATGGTAGCTCATCACGAAAAGATAATGACTCTTAGACTTTCGAGCGTTAAAACTCAGCGGTTTTTTGAGAGTGAGCTTCTCTCTTGTTTTTAATATGATATGTTTATTAATAAATCAGTTTATGATTATAATATTAGGTCCTGTAGTTTGTAGTTACGTATGATGACTTTTTTGGATTCTCTTAATCTTGCATTAGTGCTTAAATATTCGCCAGGCAGATTGAGAAAAAAATCATGAAAATTGATGATAATTTTTTAACCAAAAAGTTTATAGCTTTAGTGAAACGTCTCGTTTCTGGATGCATAAAACTATCTGTTTTTTCTACAAATTCTTTGATATATATGGTTTTTTCAATTTTTATTCTGCAAAAAAATCATTGGATAATAGCTTGTATGCTTACTTTTTAGAAGAAGATGAATATAAGCAAGATCCTTTGCATGTAAGAAATTAGCCATTTTCTTGTGAACAGATCAAATCCTTATAACTACATGTGATTACTTCTTACAATTTTGGGTTCAAAAGAACCTATAGTACAAAAAGTACTTCGATGTTTATTCAGTTTCTATCAACTTGTAACAATCTTCTTAATTTCTTCACTTTTATCACAGCATTTTCATGTTAAAATCACCTCAAGTCTCTTATTTCCCTGCTTTTGAAAAGTTTATTCATACAATCAAATTTATCTAGTGCCTGATATTTTATTTTGCCTTTGCATCTCAAATATAGAATACCTTGTTGACCATGATTAAGCATAGGTAGCAAATTCCACAATGGTTTATTATATGATTATGCAATTCTAAGAAAAAATCTTCCCCCAAAAGAAATATTTTCTATCATTAAAACTAAGTTAGGTTTCACTAAATTTGAAGTTTGTGCAATCTTACTTTCTGACATTTTATCAGTAAAATCATTCGCTTGTAAATAAAAGTCAAAGCATCAGTATGAAATAGTGTTATAAAAGTAGGTTGAGATACCTAAAAAAAATCACTTCACGAAAACCTACTATTGAACAAACGACTCATTTGTGATGTGTGTGTATTTTATCATAAATACCAAATACAGAAAATTTCAATTTACTTTTGGTTTAGACAGATACATAGAAAAAAAACAAGGAATGTATCTTGAATCAAAATGGTTGAGGCCTTGGAAATACAAATAAACAACTCTGTTCGATATTGTTGTTCATCAAAAAGATGAATTTTCCATATTGAGGATCTAAAGAATAAAATTAAAAGTCATAAAATTCAACAATGTTCTCCTATAGAATCATCTCTTAGTGTTGAATATATACATGATAATATGGTTTTCATGTTGAGTGTGCGAATAGTTTTAATTTTTTATAACAGAAAATATGTTTTTTTCCCCAGAAATTGTTTCATTAATTTTGGTGATTTGGTTCCCCTCTTGTTAAATGCTCAATAGTGTTGGATTATTACACAATCTTAATATTTTACCACTTGATTGTGAGTTTCTTAAATTCAGTAGGTATAAATTAATTAGAATAAGTATATAAAGATGGCAGATGATCGCAAAGAGTTGGTACTGAATGCAGTGGAGTTTTTGAAGGATCCCAATGTAGCAAATGCGCCATTAGAAAAGAAAACAGAATTCTTAAAAAGTAAAGGTTTGCATGATACAGAGATAACAGATGCCTTACTGATGGCCAGATCTCCGAATAATGAGAACCCTAAGTTGACTGCGGTTTCAAAATTCGGAAATCAATATGGAAACGAGGTGTTCGATAGGTATGAGCAAGCGGTGTATGCCCCACCTATTCCAGAAAGAGATTGGAAAGACTATTTTATTATGGCAACAACTACAGTATCTTTGGCTTATGGTATATATACTGTTTTCAAAAATGTGATAATTCCATCTATGAAACCACAGTCTTTTGACCAGGTTGAAAACGATAAAGCTGCTATGAATATGGAGTTCGAAAGAATACAGAAGCTCTTAGACAAGTTGGAAGCAAATAATGCAGAGATGATGCAAAATGATCAAAAAAACTCAAAGGAATTGGAAGAAACAGTACAGAAACTTAACGAATTAGCAATTAACTGCGAAAATAAGTTGACTAAAAACAACGATGACTTAAGTTTGATCAAACTAGAGCTAGGCAATTTGAAAGATAACTATGGAAACTCTGCTCTGTCTTTGGAGTCACTCGTCACCTCAAAGCTAGAAGGAATCAATAAGGAGATTGATTCATTGAAGAAACTTTTATCCAACAGATTGTCCAGCGTGACTGATTCTGATTCATCATCGCTGCCTCCATCCTCATCTCCTCAACCATCCACAACCTCTCCTACAACAGCCAAGAGCCCAGATGTTCTTGCTGGCTCAAATTCTATTCCTCCTGCAAGCTCAATTCCTTCTGCAGCCGACTTGTTGAAAAACATGAACATTGCAAAGAAGAACGGTAGCACTGCTGTTCCTGGTGCAAAAGGTAAAGGCAAAGAGATTGACAGAAGTAATATTCCAAGCTGGCAATTAAGTGGTGATAACTGAAATACATGTCAGAGCATAGATTTCTATTTATAGTTGTATGGGTCAGTGTATAGTATCACTTGTCTAGGTTTGAGGCAGGCAGTTATTGCAGCCAATAGTAAATGTAGATAAAGTTTAGCAACCGCTCGCTACAATGTTTTTATCACGTGATGTATTGTTGGAAACTCTGCGATTGTATTTTTTTTTTTAGTTTTATTTTGCTTCAAATTTGAAAATTTCTTTTTTTTTTCCTCCTAAAGTAATATTGTTAATTCTGAAAAAGATAAAATACGAGAAATCAATATGAACTTAAAGTTCATTCAATTAAAGTAATGTAACCTAATCACTACAGTTTTATTTCCAAATCCAAAAACAAAAACTTGAAAGATTAATATGTCCGATAATAGTATGCCTGGTAAATCAAAAGGCAAGCAAAAGTTGCAAGTGGAAAACGAACTGACATTTGAGAATGACCCTGATTCAGATGGCGCAACTGAGGTCGAGCAGGTAAATTCGATCAACATGTCAAATGAAACCGATTTTCCTGATACTACAACAACTCTTGTGGATGGTGAGTCTCCAAGGGAAATCACTTACAGTGCTGGTGATTTTGCAGAACCTAGTTTCAGTGAATCAGCCAACTCTGAGGCCACACAATTACAATATCATTCAAATGTGGTTTCTTTGGACAGGGGGATAACCTCTACTTTAAAATTGCTTGAGGATCTTCAGATGGAGAATTCCAACAGAGGAATTCATTATCCAACTATGACAAATAATAGCAACCAAGATTTAAATGATATCAGATCTGTCAGAGCATTGCAACGAAAGAATACAGTTGAGCTTTTAAAAGCCCTTGCAACAGAGAGCACCCCTACTACTCAGAAAGCTTTGGAACATCCAACTGATGATATTTCATTCCAGGTTTTGCAGCTTAATCTTAAAATGAATGGAAATTATAATAGTAAAATCGGCTCTTCCTTGGATGATTCTGCATTATCACAGCTTCTAGAAGACAACTTTCAGCAGATCAGTAAGCATTTGCTTTCTCTTCGAAAAAGAATTGATGACAACAGCTCTAGAGTTTTTGTCACAGGTGATTTAAATGCTGGTAAATCTACTTTTTGTAATGCTTTATTAAGAAGAAAGTTATTGCCTGAAGATCAACAACCCTGTACAAATATTTTCTGCGAAGTAATTGACTGCAGAGAAAATGGTGGAATGGAAGAAGTTCATGCTGTTTTTATTGGGAGTACCTATGACCGTCACAATGCCTCAACGTATAAGAAGTTTCTGCTTCACGATTTGGACAATCTAGTAGGTGAACATGACAAATATTCTATTCTCAAAGTTTACGTGGATGATAAATTACCTGTTACCAAGTCACTATTAAGAAATGGCTTAGTTGATATTAAAATTATTGATGCACCGGGTTTGAATATGGATTCATATCAAACAACAGAAGTGTTTTCCAGGCAAGAAGAAATTGATTTAGTTGTTTTCGTAGTAAGTGCAGAAAATCATTTCACATTATCCGCTAGAGAATTTATTTCCAGTGCAGTTAAAGAAAAGCAACTTATTTTTATTGTCGTGAATAAGTTTGATAGCATTAAAAATAAGGATAAATGCACGAAGAGAATTTTGGATCAAGTTCAATCTTTGACACCTGAGACCCATAAGAGTGCAAGGGATTTTGTTCATTTCGTGTCCTCATCTGATGAACTAAATAGTTCGCCGGGTGCAAGCCCAGATGATGACCATAATGATGATAATGATAATAATGGAAGAAGAAATCCTGACTTTGATCATTTAGCAGATTCCTTAAAGAAATTTATTCTTGAGAAAAGATCCATATCCAAATTGGCCCCAGCTAAGAATTTCCTTTTGAAAATTTTAAATGATTTGGAGAAATTATCCAAGTTTAACGAGGAATATTACGGTCATGAAAAAGAAAGTGTATCAAAATCAATAAACGAATTGATTCCAGTTTGCGACAAGCAAATTACAAAAAGTGAATCTACTCTAAGATTGGTTGACCAAATCATTGAAGACGTCACATCGGATGTTTATCAATTTTCAAAGGACAGAATAAACAAAAGTATAGAGTTATCTTTATCCACTGAAAAGGGTGAGTTTACTTTAAATAAAGATTTTGACTTTTTGACTTTCAATTTCATTGAATTTGCAAAATCTATTCAGGATAGTATAATCAATGATGTTTTGAATAGTGTTGAAGTTTCTGAGGCATATACAAAGAAAAAGGCGGTAGAGCTGTTAGATGAAATAACTAAAATAGGTAGAGAAAACTTGGAAGATGAAGACTTTTTAAAGTTTAAAGTATTTAGAGAGGATTTGATGTTTCAACGGAGCAAACACTATATTAGCAAGAATTTGAAGAGAAACATTGATTTTTTTGATTTTTTTGATCCATCTTTACACAATTTTTTCAAGTTAGTGGGACTACCCGATATTACTCCATATTTGAATGTCAACGTAAAAGAAATCATTACAAACTTTAACTGGAAAAGCTCTTTATCATTATTATTAGTAGGTTCTTCTACTCAACTTTTGGTTACCAAAAATATTTTTATGGGTTTAACCAACAACTATCCTATATTGCGTCCAATGCTCAGTTCTGGCATATTTTTAAAGATTTCTCTTACTGCAGGAATAGTTGCAACCGCTTATTACCTAGTTTCTGACATCCCATATGCGTTCAAAAGAAATTTTGGCAGAAAATTGAAAAAACAAATTACTGAACTTGATTATGTGGATAGCAATGCTATGAGAATTAGTAAAGAGTGTCGTTTAGTTCTTTCATACCCTTCTAAGGAAATTTCGAAAAAATTTGAACTGAAGCTTTCCAATAGCCTCACAGAGAAACAAACATTAATGAAAAAATTGAAGCTTGCTGATTCAGGTATCAAATTTCATAATAATTTTGGTGTTAGATGTGTTTTGCAAAGAAACTTAATTGAATCCGTAGCATTGTAAAATGAACAATCTGTATATATATATATATATATATTAAAATATAAAATCGCTAAATACCGTGACACAATTCAATATATTTTTTTCAAGAAACAGTACTGCAATATATATTATAAAAGTTATTCAATCATCTTAACTCATTTTGTATCTTGGTTTACTTCATGCTTTTGAACAATCTTTTGCAGTCAAATAGCTCAATATTTGATATTTATCTTTGGATAACAGTTTGATTCTTATTAAACTGTTTTATGCGCGCTCAAGCATGAGAAGAGCATTTGATATTCGCATATTGAAAAAAAAAATATTCTATATTATTCAACTACTGAATGAACAGAGAATATATATATATGTATATCAAACTAAGCCTTTGATAGATCGTTTTAAAATATAGAAATAAGGTGTAAAATAAATAAAAATAAAACTTAAGACCCCAAAAAAACTATAGATCAAAATGAGTCTGTCACTCCTATCTCAAAATGAAAAGGATTTTATGATTGAGTCACTCAAACAAGGTCTTCGAGTAGATGGTCGCGCACTTAATGAATTCAGAGAGCTAGACATAAAATTGGCGGATGAACCTGGATTAGTTTATGTTCAACTTGGAAGAACTAAATTATCAGTAAAAATAAGTGGTTCAATTACAGCGCCTTACGATGACAAACCTTTAGATGGTATTTTCACAATCAATACCGAGTTATCTGCATTATCAAGTTCATTGTTCGATTCCACGACTTCGAATTCCATAAATATTGGTAATGAGGAAATAGTTATGTCTAGAATATTGGAAAAGGCAATTAAAAGATCAGGTGCTTTGGACACGGAATCTTTATGTATCATTGCAGGTGAAAAATGTTGGTCTATACGTGCTGATGTCCACTTTTTGGATTTTGACGGTGGATCCATAGACGCAAGTTGTATTGGTATTATCACAGCACTTCATCATTTCACAAAGCCAGAAGTTACAGTAAGTGGTGAAACCTTGGTAGTTCATTCGATTGAAGACCGTGAGCCTGTGGGTTTAGCTCTTTTACATGTACCAATTTGTGTAACTTTCAACTTTTACAATCCTGATGATACAGAAACAAATATTAAGGGAGAATTAAACAATGAGATAATAGTGGTTGATGCAACAATAAAAGAGCAATGTTTAAGAAAAGGGTCAATGACAATCACAATGAATAAGAACAAAGAAATTTGTCAGATTTCCAAATCTGGGGGCTTATCAGTGGATGCTTTATCTTTATTAGAATGCACGAATGTTACATTTGCTATAGTGGAGGCCATTTCAGATAAGATAAAAAATGTTTTGAAAAGCTCGAAGGCTTAATTTAAAAATTTCAATAAGAAAAAGAATATTTCAATAAATTAGCTTAAGTCCGCCTGATTTTTTTTTTACACTTGTATAAGAGTTAATGGTCGAAATTTAATACCTGTCACCAAAAACTTTCATTTCTCTTCTATATGTCAAATTTCTTTTAATTTACATACTTATGAATTAATATTCTCCAGTTTGAAACATTTTTCTCATTATCTTTTGATTCTTGAAGGAAAAGCCAGAAAAGCGAGTAGCAAAAATTAATACATCTCAACTTGGTACGTAGTTTAACAATAAATTGCAAACACTTCAATACCTGCCTATTCATTGGACAAATAGTAGTGACTATCAGAGTTTCTATATAAGATAGTCAATTTTAGATCTATAAATTCTAGTATTGACTGTAAAAAAAATTTCAATAATGACTTGCATTGCACATCCACGTCTTCAAACTCAGAATCTTTTGCAAACAACAATGGCGATTGTAAAGCTAATAAAGAAGGCAATACCATAATCATTCTTAATAAATGCTCGACCCCATAATAATCAACACATTTTTTATGTGAATCTGTTAATCCAGCATTAACCGCTTTTCTTTTGATTAATTGTTTTCCAAACAACTTATTAAATTGATCTATTTCTTCATCATATAGAATGATTTTTTGAATGCACTTCTCAAAAAAGCCTCCAATAGTAGATATAAACTCTGTCAAAAATTCTGAATATAACAAATGTTCGCTCGCGTAATCCTCAGAGCCTGCTCTTTTTTGGATACTGTCAATATTCAAGTTATGAGTTTTTTTGAGTTGCTTTGTTGTTTTACTAAAATGCTTCTCATACATCATTAGAATATCTTTGATCGGAGTCTTACTTGGTAGAACTATAAGCAATTTTTTTAGTTTGATATTTTCACAATCTTGAACTAATTTTGTTCGTAGCAGGACAGGGACTTCTAAAGTAAATAGATTACCTCTCAGCTGCTCCTTTACTTTTTTAAAACTTGAACTCTCTCCCTTCGCCTTAAAAAGAGCTGCCAAGTTATTTATATTATTATTTGCTGATAATGCTAAAGCATCTTCGTTTTCCGTGATCTTCTCTGAATGACCCGTCGATGGACTACCAGTGTCGGTGATAGCTGCATTCGCAAAAGACGTGTCCTGCAAAACAGATATTGAAATCTTTCCACTTTTTCCGGCTTTCAATATTTCATTTTTCATTTCCTTAGCTTTTTTGATGTTTTCATTGTCATATGGTAGCATTCTATCTATCGTAACCCATTCATCCCAATCCTTACTCCAATCTTTGTAATGAACATAATATGTATTCATTGAAAACAAGTTATCGGGAATCGAATTAATTTTTTGACCCCGCTTCTCATTAAGCTCTTCTAGCATCTTCTTGTAATCAACTACTCCTCGCTTTTTGAAAGAAATATACTGCGAATTTCCCTCATGGATTGCTATCACTGTTGATAAATATATGACAGGCCCATGATAGACAAAACACCTATCATGAACTTTAGGAATCCAGGAGGCTATTTCTGTCATTTAAAAATCTTGAAAACACTTAAAGACTGAATTTATTTGATTTTTAGTGCATATACAACAGAGCAAAATCGGTTCAATTTGTGTTAACTATATTTCTTCAGTGTTGTTCCGTTTAGAGAGTTTGAGCCTCTTGATGGGTTTTCAAATGATAATTTTCAGATGTACAATATTCTAATCAATCTGAAGTAAAAGTCACGTGCAGAAGGTGACTTTAACAGTATTATCAGTTTGGTCAGTTAGATTCAAGTCTCAGGAACTCTTGATTTACAATAATTATTCCGAAAAAAAAACAACTCTATAATGTATTATTATTACTCTATCAAAATATATATTTTTATATAAAAAAAGGATTGGAATGCTTAATTTTTCAATTTTAGACCATTTGAACGTTGGAGTTTGAAGTATAAGCAACTTGAGCCATTTGAACATTTCCTTTGGTCAAGTCATAATATACGTAGGCACTTCTTAAGAAACTATCACCCAAAATGTATGAATCAGTTCCAGAATCTTGGATACCAACTAAGCAAAGCGCAGAGCCAAATAAGGACTTGTAAGCACTACCATCTGATTTGTATAGTGGAAACATTATATCACTCACTTGTGCTTCAATGGTGACCCCATTGAATTCAAACGCCAAAGTTTCTTTGTCATATTCATCACATTTGTTGATGTAACCTATTCCTGATACATAGTAACCATACTTGGATGCAAAGGTTTGGTAAACTGCCTTTGGTGCATAAATCAATGTAGTTCCCGAATCTAATAAAGCTGGGTATGTGTTAGATGAATATGAGGCATGTTCACCCTTTATAGATTTCAATTCAACAAAGAAAGCTGTCACGTCAGAAACAGAGTTACCAGAGTCATCAATTTTTACTAAATCTAGTGTTACTAAGTCACCTGAATATTTTTCAGTATCAATGCCACCAAAAATAATTTCACCGGATGAAGCATCGGCAGACCCTAAGTAGAGCGAATACGAAACGTCTTTAATATATCCGCCATCTACCATTTTTTCTGGGAAATTTCTGTACTTTGTGCTAGATGCTTCATTGGCAGCAAAACCAATTCCCAAAACACCTTGAGTAGCGGTAACATTGTCGCAAACCCCGAATTGGACATTTTGGATATCCATTGTGCCGATGCTAACATCATCATAACCCCAATCACCCTTAGCGTAGGTTCCATCACCATACATGATTCCAAAATTACTTGTAGTTGTCTTGAAAGTGGAGGATGAGCCAGGAGTAAAATGGCCATCTGCGGAATTTTGAGAAGTTGGAACCCATAAGTCTGAACTACCGGTATCCAACAAGACATCGACTTCCTGTTTGTCTGATCCGATTTTTAATGGAACTGAATAATATGTTTTACTGTTATTGATAGTGATGACCACTTGAGCTTGATCGTCTCTTTTATGAAGGGCATAATTTGCTTTAAATGGGGAAGCACTGTAATCTTCACTTTCATCTGTACTGGATTCCGATGAAGTCAAATTGCCTTTTACTGAACGAACAAAATAACTCGCCATTAACTGCACTTGGTTTTCAGCAGTTTGAGCAGTGTTTGACACATCATTGAACATCTTCTTAACAACCGATTCGATTTTGCCAGCGCCTGACAGTTGCTTGACACTCTGTTTTTGAACGCTGAAGGACATTTTCAATGGAGCAGAGCTTGAGGCAACTTGTTTATTAACAGTGGAATTCGATCCCACTGTTTCATTGCTGCTTAAAGTTTTGGTAAGTGCTTTGTTTTGAATTGTGCTATTATATGATTTGGAGCTAGTCAAATTTGTTGTTGGTACTACTTTTGCATTGTGAACGTAATTTAGCACAGAACTGTTACCGCTAATGTTTGAATTAACAGAAGACGCTAATGTGCTAGAAACCCAGAGTAAAATGAGAAATATCTGGATCATGATAATGCTATTCTGTATCACTTCTTTTCTCAACCGATTTTTATCTGTAGCTGCTTTTTCTCTTGCCTTATTTTATTTATTTATATGGCTTTTTTTTTGTGTTTTTGAGCTATAGACTAGATAATTTGTCAATCGATGATAAAGAATAACTGGTCTCATCATAATAAAAAATCATACATCTATAATTTGTCTCAAGCTGATAGAATGTGGGATTAAATTCATATTTATAAGTCTTTGATACATATGAATTCCCAGTTTGAAGTTACATTTTCTAGACTCATTTTGTTTTGAAAACAGAAGGATTCCACAAATGAGTAAGATATGAACTATATCTATTTACTATCAGTGTTCTTACGTTTTTAGTTTTCTAACATTTTAATGTTGAAATTTTTGTTATTCAACCTGCGTGAAATGAAAATGTAAAACAAAATATTATGTCTACTGCATATACCGCATGATGTTGCATGTTGCGTGAATCCAAAAAATAGGACAGGAATCACTAACGATAGTTATAGTATTTGTTTTCAACATGCCAGATAATAATCTGGTGCTGCTATATCTAAGAATCTATATTAAGGCTGGATTTCTCATCTAAATTTAGCATTGAATGATTGGTTCTAAAACAAAATTGATACTTTAAATATGTCTATTGACTTGATGTGTATGCGAGCCTTAAGAATTTAATCTGCTCTTTCACAGCCTTGTTTCAATGCAATTGGCATATTTGCTAGGCAATTTATTCATCGTTCAGTATCAATATCTAGAAAATTCAAACTACTGTCCATTTGAAATATGCTCTTTTAAATCTAAAAGATGACAGATTTCTTTTGTTCTATTTTCAATTATTTTATCTTTCAGATTTGATCAGAATGCACCGGTATATTTACAACTAGCATCAACTGTTGTCAATTTGACATATACTTTAACAAATAAAATTAATTTTGCAATGTATCTTTCGTGAAAACTTACAAAACACTCAGTACATTAAATAGGATAAAATAAACAGACACAACTTACAGTTCATATAAAATATAACTGAATGTATTATTGTCACAAGATAGCTGTCCTGTTTACAATGTGAAGATACTTTTTCCATGAAATTTTTTTCAAATATATGTGTATTTTGACATATATGAATTTTGAATCACTGTAATAGTACAGTCAATCATTGACTGATCTATTATCAGCAGTACTCTATAAATATTTGGTGATTTGAACCTGTCCATTATCATCACGATTTACAGCAATTTGTTTAAGAAAATCATTTTTTTGATCTTTGTCTAACTTCTTCAATAGCTTGTAAAGACTCATTCCATCTTTCTTAATATGTTTAACAATCTTAGATTCGGTGTCGTTCACAACCCTTTTTTTTTCTTTCTTTGGCAGCACTTTCAGAGTTTCAGCAGGTACACTTAAAGATTTACCGCTGCCACTTTTGTCATTATAATTGTTCTTATTATTGTTGTTGTTATTACCATTTTTCTTCTTTCCTTTATAAAGCGATTTCTGATATTTTTCATCCTCACTTATGCAACTTGTATGGTTTCTGTAATCGGTTCCATCAAACGTCTTGTTACAATCAATGCATGTAAAGTATGCATCACGGCATCTTTGAGTGTGTTGATCTAACTTTTTCTTGACAATAGTATCATTACAAACCTATTCATTTCACTGTTAGTACAAATCAATCGATTTGAAATAAATTCTACGCTTAAACCTTCACACTATCATGTACTTACTTCACAGGAAAAACTAACCATTTTCAAATCTTTATATTGAGAATCTTTATTTGCTCATATAATTAAGCAGTAATGCATTATTCTTTATATAAATGAAATGTAAGTATGCTGGAAAGTCTCGATTGTAGATTAAGTTGAGAAGAGATGAAAGATTTGAAAATAAATAAAAAAAAAAAAAAAAAAACAGTCTCATCTTGAAAATTCACGCATCGGGTGTGCTTATGTCCAGATTCATAAGGTTAATAGGATTTACTGGGGACATCAAACATCAACACGAGATCCTTCAAGAAGATTGAATTCACGTGTATGATATACATCTATCACGTAAATTCATCCACTTTCCATAAATTTAATTGGAGACAAAACTTGAAAAAAATATAGGCAATTAGAATAAGAATTATATCAGTTGGAAAGTAAAATGTCTTTTGTTGGGTATAAAATCACTTTTTACAAAATAGCGCTACTATCATATATGTGCTACAGGGCGAAATCTCATGGAACATTGACCAATCTGGGTATCATAGCAGCATTATTTACAGGAGTAGTTCACAGCTATCCAAAATCTCCGCTCTACTTAAATTTGATTGTACTATTTTTTATGTTAGGAAACATTTCAACAAAGTATAAAAAAGCCTACAAGGAAAAATTGACTAAGGTATTGGAACAAGAAGCGCAGGCTTCCCATGCTGCAAAAGAAAAGAAATCACATTCAAAACGAACACATATACAAGTTTTCAGCAATTCCTTGCCAGCAACATTATTAGTGATCCTATCTTCTTTCATAGACAAGGGCGACTCCTTGGAATCTAAGAAATTGCTAGTAGGTGTTGTAGTGAATTATGCGGTCTCTACTTCAGACACATGGTCCTCTGAATTTGGAATTCTATCTAATAGAAGGCCAATATTAATCACAACATTGAAACCATGTTCAAAGGGCACAAATGGAGGAGTCTCGCTCGAAGGCTTAGTTGCAGCCTTTTTTGGATCGTTAGTTATTGGTATAGCTGCAACTTTCTCTGACGACATTTTATCAGTATTTCTTCATAACAAATTATACCTAATCTCTTATGTAACGGCTTTTGGGGTTATTGGAAGTTTGGTAGATTCTCTTATTGGTGCTATTTTTCAAAGCTCTTTGGTAGACCTAAAAGATGGAATAATCGTCGAGAGTTACAATGGTTCAAGAATAGATGAAAAAGTTATAAGTGCTAATCTGAAGCATTTGAAGTTCACAGGCTGGGATGTTCTTGATAACAACGGGGTAAATTTAAGTACATTAATTATTACTACTAGCTTAGCATTATTTTTTCTTTGATTCGAAATAAGAGATTTTATGGCTGATAAGTCAGCATTTCGACTATTTTTTTGGTTTTATATTTGCTATTGAGATCTCCGATATAATTTTTTAGTAAAAAAAAAAAATTGTTATATGTATTTGCTTATTTACTATTGTCGAGGCGTAATATCCTCTTGACTTATCAGAGATACTTGCTCGTTATCAGAATCATTATTAATATTAATAGTCATTCTTATTTGAGAGAGATAAATTGTATTTATTAATTAATTGCTATATATTTGTCTATTCCTCTTCTTTTCCTTTCTATTCTTCAAGATCATTTCTTTATAGGAAATCGATCTCCTTATATCCTTTATTTCTTAATCATTGCAAATCTTCTCAGGACAGCTCCCCCCCCCCCCCTTCTATAGCACAGTCGTAACTGATTCTACTAAAATTATTATTCAAGCTTTATTTTTTTTGAAGATTCATTTTGATATATTAATATTCATTTTTTTTTAAAAAAAAAAGCTTATAATTTTTTATAAAGAAAACAATCTTGAGAAACTCAAAAAAATTATCGGTAGAGCGACTTCTTTTTGAAAATTTTCACATTATTTGGAATTTTTTAAAAACAATATATAATATATTATTAGTGATATTATTTAATAACAACGGAAATTTTATGCAAAGGCTGCCAATATCGAGAAAATCTTAAAACACAAGAATTTAATACGAAAATATATAATTCGAGTATTTGTTTCACTTACTCTTTGATAACTTCACCTTTTTTCAATGTTTCTACTTTTTCTCAAATCCTACAGTAACTGAAATATCTTTTGCTATCATGCAATAGCTTTAGTTGGATTCACGTTCTTTGAAGCTTCTAAAGGCCTTTTATCAACGCTCCTTTACTCTAAATATTGATCGTGGAATGAAAACGCATGTAACGCGCGCAAAATAATAATACATTTTTTTCCCAAAAAATAAATATTTCGTGTGAATAGTTTACAAATAACTTCTTAATAACAGGATAACTATTCTACAAATTATTCCAGAGTTAGCCACAGTGCAGACCAAAGCCAATGGCTACCTCGGAAATCAACAAAATTTTAAAATCTCTTAACAAGGAACAGTATGAAGCAGTGACTGCAAATGTGAGAGATGGGCCGATTGAAATTATTGCTGGTCCTGGCACTGGGAAGACCAAAGTTTTAACTTCGAGAATTGCCTATTTGTTGATAGAACACAAAATTCCCCCTGAAAATATTTTGGTGACTACTTTCACTAAGAATGCTGCAAATGAAATGATTGAGCGTATTGAATCTTTGGTAACACCTGATTCCAATATTGATCCAAAAAAATTAATAATAGGCACATTTCACAGTATATGCGCCAGAGTTTTAAGAAAATATGGAAAGTTAATCGGCTTACCTAATTTTAGAATTGCTGATACTAAGGATAGCAATGATGTGTTGAAGACGTGTTTACAAGAGATGGCAAATGACAACCTAACTTTGAAATCAGCTGTACTCGAAAAAAAGGATTATAAACAGTACAGACAAATTATAAGTAGCTTTAAATCGAAATTGAAATTGCCAAAAGGTAAAGAAGAGGAGTCAATTTCCAATAAAGTTTATTGGGAATATCAAAAAAAACTAAGGGTATTGAATCTTCTCGATTTTGATGATTTGCTTTTGTTTACGCATGAGCTTCTTGAAAAATTTCCACACGTTTTGAACTTTTTACAATGTATTTTAGTCGATGAATTTCAAGATACGAGTAATTTGCAACTTGAGCTTTTATATAAATTGGCATCTTGTACAAAATACGATGGAATAACTGTTGTTGGTGATCCGGATCAAAGTATTTACGGCTTCAGAAATGCTGTTGCACAGAATTTTAAATACATGAAGGATCATTATGGAGAAAATACAAAAATATTTTATTTAAATGAAAATTATAGATCAACTACTGACATACTTGATTTTAGTAACAAAGTAATGGAAAGCGATAAATCAAGATTTATTCCAGATAAAAAGCTTAGGTCTCAATTGAAATTGTCGTTTAATCCAGTGCTTCGAAAATTTAAAGATGAAAAAGCAGAATCACAATTCATATCTAATGAAATACTATACTTGACGAACTGTTTACCCGGAACAATTTATCATTTTCTGGATATCGCAGTTTTGATAAGATCTTCTAGTCAGTCTCGCAGAATTGAAGAAGCCTTTATATCCCTGAAAATACCGTATGCCATCAATAAGGGTATTTCTTTTTGGGAACGCAAAGAAGTATCATCTATTATGGACTACCTAAGAGTAGTTGGTTCTGATAGGGATATATTAGCAATTTTAAGAACCATAAATTATCCTCCTAGAGGAGTTGGTGACAAAACATTAACGAATATTGAAAATCTAACAAACAAAAGAAAAACAAGCTATTTTGACACCATCAAGGATTGTTCCAAAGGGAGAATCTCTGGCATTAGTAAGAACGTTATGTCAAGCATAAAGGTTTACACAGATTTGATAGAAGATGCAAGGAAAGTGTTGAGCGGCAATAGTTACGATAATTTAGATAATAGTGAGTTGGACGATAGCAGACTAATGAATTTACCATACTCGAAAAAAAAAGTAATTGCATGTTTTGATTTTGTTGTAAAGCAAAGTGGAATTGAAAATTATATTAAAAAATCGGAAAAAGATGAAAACAAATCGGAGGATAGAATAAATAATATTGTAGAAGTGCGAAATGAATTGATATCTTTTGTGTTAAAAGATAACACTGGGATAGATTTTCCCGATTTTATTAGTACCGATGATACACTTGAGTACATTATTGATACCAAAGAAATTCAAAGCGAAAATGATGAAATCACAGAAACTTTGGACATTTTGATGAGATTCATCGAGTCAGTTGATTTGTATGCCATAAAACAAGCGAGCTTGAATTCCTCAAACTCAGATGATTCTACTGATAAACTTAGGCCAAGAGGTAAAGTGACAATATCCACCATACATTCTTCTAAGGGCTTAGAATGGCCTGTAGTTTACTTACCGACACTCAATGACGGATCGCTTCCAAGTAATATGTCAATAAAACAGTCACTTCTGCAATCTTCATCAAAAAACTCCAAACTAATTAATCCAGTAGATGAAGAAAGACGAATTTTTTATGTCGCTATAACTCGAGCAAAGGAATTACTACTTTTGAGTCATACTAATTACATGATTAATTTTAGTTTTTCTGGTCCAAATAAAATCACGAGGTTTTTGAACTCAAAGTGCTTGAAAAAGTGTGGCGGAAGATTGGACATTTTCAATTCGAGAGATACTATTTCAAAATTGTATGAGCTTAAGTGCTGCAATGATAAATTAGCAAATATAGATAACTGTTTCATAACACAGATGAAAACGGACTATGAAAAATTTTCCAGAAACCTAGACTTAGCTTGCTTTTACTACAACAGTTCCCCTTATGGTTTAATCACGTTTGACAATTTGCGACAAGTTATCAAGGCTAAATCTACTTCAACTAATTTCAAAATATCTTCTTCAAAATCCTTCAGTGGTTTTGTATCTGCCTCCTCATTGTTGAAGCGTGGCAATACTTTAGATAAACTCAAAAAGCCAGCAAAAAAAATCAAGTTTTCTAGGTAGTTATTTAAACTCAACGAGGTGCTAATCACCCAATAATAAATATTGCATTATTTAGTTATTATTTTACAGATAATATTTTTTTTGTGTTGACACAAAAACGTTATTATGCAGGTAAGAATTGATGGGCATAATCTGCCATACTTGTGCATCATCACTAATAATTATTTATAGAATAATAGATCTAGGGATATTAAAAATAAAAGTTTAATTATTTTTTCATCAATATGTTCAAGTCAACTTGATATACATATAACCGTAAGCTCTGGAGGTGATGCCTTATTATATGTATTTTTTTATTTTTTTTGGGGATTTTCAATGCTATGGCATTCCTATGAGCCATCAAAAAACGCCGTTTTTATGCTTGCACTCAACATGCATACACCACATAAGCATACGCTTTTGGGAAAAATGCGGAATAACAAACCAATAAAATTTTAAAATAACAATGCTCCACTTGAATAATAAATCAACAAATAGCTCTTGAATGGGGTTATAGATAATTGTGGTTTTCAATTCAGAAAAAATATTTTTCAACTTTTTGAAATAGAATAAAAGTTCAGCATATCCCAACGTTTTAATTTAGTAATTTTTTTTTCTCTTTAATAATTATTTCAGGACAAACCAACTAGTTTATTTCAATTGTATATTACACAAGATCTCAATATCTATTGCTAGTAAGAAACTAAGCTTTTAGTTTTAAGGCACAACGCTATCATTAATATGATACAATATACATACACATCAAATAGTATTCCTTTCCATTATACTTCCCAAATAAATCAAGTAAACCAAATAAACCAGCAATTACCAGATTCAGCTCAAATGAACTGTGATCAGCAAAATATGGGTTTGGATAGCTCAAGCAATGACACAATGAATAGTTTTAACCTCAATAATTCACTCGGAGTGTCTCAGCAACAAGTACCTTCACAATCTCAGAATCAACAGTTTATTTTTGACCAATTAGCAAACGATGGAAACACGAGTATATCTGACTTTACCGGATTTCAGAATTACATTAATGGTGCTGTGGTGTCACATGTGAATCTGAATACAGCACCAGATATCCAAAATATGGATATGAGCATCATTGACAAACATGACTTGAAAAATAAGATCAACAGTCGAACTATGGTTTCGAAATGCAAAGGTACTTCCAAACATTTTTTTAAGCTAGAAAATAAAATAGCATTGCTTCGTGAAGTTTGTACATTCAATCCCTTTGAAGATTCTTCGAGATGGAAATTAGTTAGCGAAAAATATAATATTTGGACATATCACAACCAGCCTGAAAGATTGTATGCAGCTGTTGATTATTTACCAAGAAAAGTTCGAGAAATGTTAGGAAATTATAAGCAGTCTTTGAAAAATAAAGATATTGATCAACAAATAAAATCCGAACAAACCTCTGGTATGCGTAATAATGATGACATCGATAACAACATGCAATCAAATAGATCTATCTCACCGCTTGACACATCTAAAAAGGTTTCTAATTTAAACATTTCTGAAGGAAATAGTGAAGAAATGGAAAATCAGGAACTAAACCAATTACTTGAAATCGCTTTTCAAATGCTAAATAATGCTGAAAGAAACAAAAAAAATTCATCAAAAAAGACAAAGTTAGATTCACCAAAATCTAGTTCTGAGAAATCCAATAGCAGAAAAGGAAGTTTCCAAAGAAAGCTGTTAGGCTACAAAAACAATTCCGAAAACAGCTATAATAATAATATTTATCAAAATAGCATAATGTCGAGTATTGACATCACCCAATCTCAAATCCAAGACACACAACAGCTGCAGCTTAATACTTCCGATGTGAATTCTTTGAAAAGAAAATATTCAAGCCTTGAAAATAATGCTGTTGGATATGAGGAATTACAAAAGATATTGAATCCATTGATTCAAAAAATCCAAATCCTCGAAACAAAGGTATTAATGCTAGAAAATAATAATAGAAATTTAAGAAACATGCCTGTCAATGTAATGCAGGTAGCCCAGGACTTTCAACCGGGAATTAGCAATTCATTAACGGGCTTGCCAATATTACAGACCCCACTAGAAATCGAGCGTCTAACTGCAGAACAACTAAACACATATTTACTGTATTATAATTTGGGTTTTGTCTATCAAAGTAATTCTGAAAAGAAGAAAAGGCTAGCTCAATTTCTTGGAATAGTTGGAAATGATAACTATTCAAATTAATTTTAAATCTATGTTTTTAATATGAACACTTGTTTTCTTATATTAGCTTTATTTGTCTTATTTTCTTGTTTCTAAGTTGTGCTTTAATCGTTTTTATTTAATATTTTTTTATTTTTTGTTTTTGTTCATTTCATCAAGTTTAACGTTTCTCAACCTTTAATGATTTATCTTATCATATATGCTTTTTTTTAAAAGAAACACCATACTACTAGTTAATCCGAGTGTATTCGATTTCAATAAAATTTATAATGACAATATTCTATTACTTGCATCAAAATATTGATAAGATATTTATCAATCAGAAAGCTTCATGGATTTTATGAAGTTTACAAAAAAAATGCATAAGTAAAGAGAAAAGCAGCACGTTAAGATCTATATGTACAAAAACATCAAATGAAATATTTTTAGTTTATATTTTATACTTTGTTTCGATTATATTTTTTTTCAAAGATTCCCTAAGAAAAGCTATGTTTATTCCTTTATCGTAATCATTTCCCTTTAAAAATAATTTCTGGTCTGAGATAACAGAATGATCTATCAATGCTCGCTTGTTTCCTGCTAATATTAGCTCCAAGTGATTTAGTTTGTCCACATTATCACCTATAAGATAATTATCCAACAATATTTCAGTCCTGTAGTTTTCAAGAGATTTCAACATTAAAGTGTCAGATATTCTAGAAAATGCGGGTAGTCCAAAATACTTTGAAAGAAATTTTAATTCTCCTGATTTGAGTGTGCACAAAGAGTTTTCCTGGAAAAATTTATGGAAAAGTACTTTTGAATTTTTGTTGGTCATGTTGAGCTTTTTCATTTCTTCCTTTTTCAATATTGATGGTAGTATACAGGTTGTTGGAATTATTTGGGGGAATAAGTAGCATATGAAAGGGGTCAATTCCTCAAAAACCAAAAACAAAAGTCCAAAGATAGGTAATTTTCGAATATCTTTGTAAGTTCTCAAAATCAACTGATATTCGCTTCTTGTGATATTCGCCAATTCTAGTTCATTTGTTTCTTTATCACAAGCTGCATCTTCTATTTGTCTAAGGTAAATTTCGTTGGACAAATAGTGCGTTAAATCATGTGGATTCTTGATGCGGGACTGAAGAACTTTCCCACTTCCATTTTCAGATCTAAAGCTACCTTTGTTGTGAAAATTAACCAATGTTACACAGTATTTGCTTTGCATAAGATACTTTGAATGCTTTCTATTTGCTAATACATTTTTTATACCTACTTTGTAAAACCCCAAAATCTCTTTTCCGAAAATGAACCATTTTTTCCACATTGCTTTATCCTTCAACGATTCAAATATTTCTGCTTTGGAGCGAATGTTAACAGGTAGAGTGGAAGTGGCATTGAAATGATCCTCGTAAAGTCTTGAATCCTGTTTCTTGCTGCCACTTTGGCCATTTTGATTTACGCCAGAAGAGTAGTGTCTTGCATATGCCGATATATGATGTCCATATAGCTTTCCATGTAAAGACTTTTCATAACTGTGAAGAAAGGCAGAATAAAATGATTTATTTGATAATCTTAGCATTTATTAGGATTATTTATTGTTTTTATTCAAATTGCAATTATGATAGTTATTATGAATTGTAATAAATCGAATTACATGTAGTTTCATTAACGAATGAACATGAAAATAATGAAAATGTAAGCAATGTATTTTTTTTTAGTATTTTGCGTACGCAGTTCGAATGAAATTCGAAATTGTAATATTGAATTTTGATGAATCTTTAAATCAGTAGAACTATCAATTCAAAGTAAAAAGACTCGCATTTTTATTTCAGATTTTTTAAGTGCCGCTTTCTTATTTTTGATTTGATTATCAGCAATTCATATGAGAAATGTGTGTGTTTTAGCATAACTAAACACGAGTAATTCGCATGTGGAAAAATGCCCCAATGAGGAGTTTTTATACTACGGTATGATGAATAATTTTAAATACTGCAAACTTTTCATTAGAGAATCAAATACATATATTTTTTTCAAAAAAAAGTAAAAAGAATATTTAAAGTTCTGAGTCAATTATAAATGTGTAGAAATTGACATAAAAGTTGTACAATTATACGGGATTTTTCTTATAGTTTGATACAAGGTTTGTCAGCCGGATCTTTTCCGTACCAAGCAACCCAATCAGAATATTTATCACCGAATTTAGAATTCTATATATTAAACTACTGTTAGTATTATAATGCCCAACCACACTATCAGTTTTTGCATTTTTTTCAAAGTTTTGAAAAATACTTACCGTTTTTTCCTTCTCATTTTTTGCAAGAATAGCTGATCTTATATCGTAGTAATGAATAACTATGCATAACTTTCGTGAAACCGCGGGCGTTATTTCTAATATTTGACCAAATTGTGAAAAGTCTTCCTTAATCTACATTTTTTTATTGTTAATATTAAGCTCCATAAAACATTTAGGAATTGATAATGTACTTACTTCTTTGAGATTAAATTCAAGACAATGTGGACGCGAAGCGCTATAATTTCTGTATTGATAATCTGAAGAAGCTGATATTACAGGTTGGAATTTTTGTCTTTTGTTATAAACTTTTTTAAGAATTAAACAACGACAAGCTTCAAGCTCAGGAGGCTCTTTAAATTTATCTTGTAGGCTTAACATTCTAGAAAAGTCATAATTAAAATAATTCTGATTTCCGATTTTCGTTTGATCTGCAAAGCTTTGAAACTTTTGCGAAAACAATTTCGTATCATTCTCCAAATTTTTTTTACTAAATCTTGTGACAGATATTTTACAACCACAAACTATGAATAAGCCTGTTTTGGAAAACATAAGAAAATTTAATGCATCCTCTTCATTAACAAAAGAAACGTAAAGTTGTCTAATGTACATGTCATCGCCTTCAAAATGGAAATCTGGAATAATTTTTTCTAATTTTCCACCAAAAATATTAGATACTATACTGGATACACCCACATTTTTTGGAAATCCAGCTAAAATTATTGATTTTGAATTACAATTATTAATCATCATAGAATCAGAATCAAAATCAGTTTCACCTTTACCGGTAATATTATTTGTTAGAGTATTATTACATTCAACTGATATTTTTGAGCCACTTTTCAAAAGAATAGTTGACTCATTATTTGCCCTTAAAGTTTTTATATCTTTTCCACTATCATATTTGAAGTTTGTACTTCTTATTTTCAACTTTGAATTATGATGAGAGTATTTATAGATTTTTTTTTGATCAGAGGAATATTTATTTTCAATATCTTCATCTCCTTGATTAATATTTACGTTAATCAGATCACTATGATAAAATTCTGTATCGTCATCAGTTAATTTTTGATTTGAACATGACTCACCACTATTAGTATTAGTTTTACTATCTTTGTTTGTATCCCCTATCCAGCTTCCAACAAGAGTTTTGGTGTAAACTTTCGCCAATCTTTTGATATCAAGTCGTTCTGTTTTGGACATAGTTGACGCAGATGTATAGTTAGCTGTATCATCATTGTTAGATTGTAGTAGATTTCCAAAAGACGACTTTCTACTCATAGTGCCCGATTTTTTGTTTTTATGATCATTTACAGAGTTAACTTTCACAGGAATATTTCCAGCGTTACTGTTTCCAAGCACATTTATTTGTTTGAACATTATTATATTTATAACGTTATTTTATGATATCTTTATATAGAATCTTTTTTATCCTTTTTCTTATTTTATAATATAAAATCGTTAATTGAGTGCTACCTCACTGTATAACACTTATTTTACGATAATCAAAGCATTAAGAGAAATATGAAAAAAGATAAAAATATCAATGTAAAAGGAATTTTAATATTCACTTTCTCTCTTTTTTTTTTTTAACAAAAAAAAAATTGGGAGTTACAACTTAAAAAAATGAAAAAGGAGATTAGCAGTTGAAATCTGTTAATATGAAAATGCAAAAACTTTTTTGAAAGCAGTTAATTTACGATGGATGGGTAATAAATCACTTCTTTTTACATAGAGCTTAAGCGCCAACAATCGAGGAACATATGCGGTTCATTCGTACAAGCTAATCACCACTATATTCAAAAAAAGCTCACTTAAATAAGTTTATAAACTCGAATAATGACAATCAATAAAGTAAAAGTAAAAGAATATCAAATTGATGAGTTAAGAAAAGCGAACTGTTGACTATGCCTCTAAGGTGTTTCTCCCCAGATTTTAATTGTCTTATCAGCTTCCCCAGTAATTAATCTCATTCCACTCTGATCAAAAGTGCTGCAAAGTATACCATTTTCACTTTCTAAAGAACCAGGAAGTCGGGTGGATTTGAGACTTTGAAAAGTTTCTCCCAGTTTATAGTCAAAAAAATTCATATCTCCTTCGTCTGAGCCACTAAATAGTACTCCTTCAGGATTCACTGAAAGGGTATTGACAATATTTGTATGCGTAGCTATACTTTCATTATTTAACAATGAAAAATCCTCGATGTATGCTCCTTGAGGAAGAGCCCATTTTTTCAACTCATTGGTAGAGCCTGTTACAAAAGAGTTTTCAAATGGAGACAATGCCAAAGATCTTACTCCCTTTGAATGATTGGTCAAAATATCTATACTTTTCCCTGCAACTATGTCCCAAAGCCTAATAGTTTTATCAGATGAGGTGGAAATGATTTGAGGATCTACAGGACGCGTTTTCACATTTAACACATTGGATGTATGTCCAGTCATTGTATGAATACAGGTCTTTGACCGTATGTCCCATAAACGCACAGAAGAATCTCTACCACCTGTGACAATTAAATCCAAAGTTGGGTGAATGTCGATTGAGTAAACTGCAGAAAGATGACCGTAGTAATCTCTAATAATTGCATTCTTTTCAAGATCCCAACATTTGACTGTCTTGTCTTCTGAGCAAGAAAACATATACGGATGTCTATCAGAGACAACCAAGCCTCGAACTGCCATTATATGGCCTGTCAAAGTTACTTTTAGTTTAGCGGATGCAAGATCCCATACTTTGATGGTTGAGTCGACAGATCCAGAGGCGAACCACTCATTGTCAGGTTCAACACACAAGCTTCGGACCCATCCAGAATGACTTCCTGCTAAAACATTTAATAATTTCCACTTGGAATGATGACTGTTGTCAATCATATCTTTTTTTGAAGAATAATTATCAACATTATTCTGTGATTCATGAAAATTTTTGTAGCGTTGTACAATCTGCGAGCTCAAACTTTTGAAATCTATCTTTCCAGTAAAATCTTCCTGTTCACTTGAATCATCAGTGAAGCTGGGCACAACCATGGTTTTTGTTACTCTAGTTTTTTCTTTTGCAAATATTTCATTTGAAAACAGTAAATGGCTACTCTGATGACTTATCTGATCATTACTGACCGTGCTTTCTAAAATCTTGTCGTGTTGCACTGTATCATAATCAACTTCGCCTTTAAATAGTATTTTTCTTCTTTCAATCAAATTGTGCAATAACTTATCCACGGTTCCATCAATGGAATTACTTTTCGAGCCATCAGTTGAATTTTTCTGCATTATTATTGTCTAATATTTCAGCTAACCTATATTTTAGTATGCTTAATGATCAGATGGACTTATCTATTGTGATCCCAGCAATTATATGACAAAACGATCGGTATTAGTGAATATTGAAATGTTGTAATGTAGTAACCTGAATGATAACCGCGCTTTTTTTTTTTTTTCTTTTTTTTTTTTTTTCGATGACAGAAAAAAAAATTCAGAAATTTGAAAAATAAGTCCAACGACTTGAAATATTCTTGGATCTTTCTTTAATTTAAACATTTTGATATAATTATAATCATTTTTTTTGCTAATTTATCCGTAGACTAGTATTCAAATTTTCTCGGAACAGCAACTAAAGAACTAGAAATAGAGGAACTTAACTTTATTGACAAAGAATTCAAAGAGTAACCTGGAGAAGAGTACTCTGAAAAACAAGGAAGGTTGTCAAATTTGTTATTTTTCAGTAGGGAATCATTTTTGCAAGATCAAGTTTCTACTAGAGTTGTGCATTCTTGATTTTCAAAACTATACTTTGAGAATAATAAAAGTAGAAAACCAGGAAATATAAATTTAGTTCAAGATAAAAAGCATGAATAAGAGTTACAGTGCTGCTTCGGTAAACAAAGGTGCAAGACTAAGCGCTGCGTTGACCGCGAGGGTTAATTTGGATAATATTAAAGCCTTCGAGTTCCACGATACAGATTTTTGTCCATTTCCAGCATCTGAAATCCAAGAGTACAAAGCTTCAACAGATGGAAATGCGCATTCAAAGAATGGAAGTATTAACTCATTGACAAGAAGTAGCACACCTAATTCGCTTATTTCTAATGCATTTTCGAGAACTCCCGAAAGAGAAATTGTTTCTATGCTGAACTCTAATAACAACGTCAATAGCGGCAACAATAATTCTAGTATGATGTACTATTCCAATACTAACAGCAATCAGAAGTTTTCCAAGGTTCACAACACGAAGCAATATTCTCCTCAGAGAACTTTCAATAACAATAATATTGGTGTAAATATCAATGGATTTTCGGATGACCATTACAAGCTGGACCTGAATCTGCACATCCAAGGAAGTTATTACTTCACTAGATCTAATACCTCAAATAATGGTAGCATATTAGTTAATCTGAGTAACAGTAATCACTCTTCAGCAGTTTCTGCGATAAATAATAGTATCAATTACCAGCAACAATTCAATAACTACGGAAACGCATCCAGCAGAAATAAGTATAGCGCTAATCCACCTTCTATGGCCAATAGCAGACCAAGAAGTAAAGTTTATGGGTACTCCAAATAGAGTATTTAATAAGAGTACTCTAAATAGAAAGAATTAGAAAAATTGGTATTATTTTCAGATTTTCTACCACCTTTAAAGGGGTGTGCGAAATGCATTACTTAAGCGGCTCACTTATATGAATGTTGAGAAACCTCAATGTTTAGGATATAGCGGCAGCTAAATCAGAACATTTGTCTGCCCAAATTATTGCATATACCATAGCAACTTTTAAGAGCCAAATACTGTGTCTACTTTTCATGGAATATTTTAAGCATGCATTTATTAATGTTCTATAATCGTCTTTACCATTTGCTTTTCTAAATTTTTTTTGTCTCTATTTGGTTTTGCTGTGATATTTTGGTAACTTGACAAACGAAAGAATCATCACATATTTTTGTTGGTTTATGATATTTGTCTCTGTAGAAAGTTCTCATATCATACTTACTATAATATTTTGTTTTTTGCTTATTTCCTTTTTTTTTTGTTAAATTATCTCATTTGTGACATTTATTTTCTGTCTTCTGTTTTAATATTTTGATTATTTTTTATTTGGAACTTCTTTTATTTTGTTACATATTAATTTCTCTTCTTCTTTTGTCAGTTTCTGACTCTATCTTTGCGGTTGTTATTTAAATTTCTCCATTGTTTTTGATATATATTTTCGTATTTTTTTTTTTTTTTACTAATTTTTTATCATTCATCACATACCCTTCTACATTGTCAGGCATTAGAATTTAGAGACTTTCACTACTAATAACTTATATCCAATTTCATAAATTCATTCACATATATATTTGAATAAAATTAGACTTCAGCACATATCATTAAAGAATTATCACCAAAAAAAATAAAGTAAATGCCAATACAGTAATTGTGAAACAATAGCCATGTTCCTTCATTTTTTGATTGACGATCCTCAAATTATTTTTAGCTTTTCTTAAACGTATTTCAGAACTATTCATTTGTGATTCAAGGTCATCCATTATAATAACTTGAGTATCCAATTCATCATTGATGCTTATTCCCATATCTCTTTGTCTCCTTACTGAGTCGGACAAAATGTTCAATTGTGTATCCTGATCTACAAGTAATTGCTGCTGTTGTTGAAGCATAGTTGCATTGGAAGTATTCGTGGAAGAGCTCGAATCGTTGGAGAGATCATCATTACTTGAATCGTTTTCAGATTTATCAGCTCTATACTTTGAACGAAAATCACCAAATAATTTCTGCTTATTATGTTCTAGTTCCGTAATATTGTCTGTGAAATGGACATTTCCTATCATCGAAGAAGCAACAGTAGGATCATCTGCTAGGTTATCTTGATACTTAGATCTACCTCCGACCACCAGATTTATACTTTCTGGATCCTCCAAAATTTCATCCTTTAAAAATTGTTTTGTTTGGACTAAATCATCTTTAAATCTCACCGATTTTGACAACGGTGTCATTTCTGGTAATGATTTCTTAATAAATTTGAAATCGTCAATTTTTAGCGTTTGTCTGGGTACACTTGATTTGACAGATTCTTTTTCCAATACTAAATCAATAGAATCTAACAATTTCTCATAATTTTTACTCAAACCATTAAAAAAAGACATGAGATCACTTATGTCCACAAACATCAATTTTTTTTTGGAGATTTTCGCCTTTAAATTATTGAATGTGTTAATTTGCAATAGTAAATCATCCTCTATATAATTTAGTTTTTTCAAAATTTTGTTGAGTAAGTTGTTTAATTCTAAATTATCCGCTGCACTGGGGAATAGATCAAGTTTGATTAAACTCTTTCTCTCTTCTAACGTATTGTATGATTCGTTAATAAGCTCCTCTATTTCGCGGCCCAAACCTTGATCAATACTTGATAGCATTCTTGCACAGCCTGCTTATTTGAACAAAAATAAATATTTTAATTATAGATAACAAAAAAGTTAACTTTTACTTTTCTTAATATATAAGCATAGGGTCTTTTAATATATGAACAATGATTTTTAATAATTTCATGGAAATGAAAACGAAGAGTTCAATAGATAGTACACTATACCTAAAGTATGTTTATGATTCTCTTTAACCATCGGGAAAGTAAAAGCAAAGCTTGAACAAAAATAAATTGGTTAGAAGCATTGACATCAGACGCAATAATACAGGCACACACATCTGAATGCACATAGACACAGGATAATACGTTGAAGCATGTGGTTAAAAAATTATGCAGACAAGATCAAACCAACTTTATGCCTTGTTGTTTTTGCAAATAAGGCTGTACAAATAAAATTCATTTGCATTTTTTCAATAATCAACAAATAACCAAAAGTTAAAACTGAAAATTCTTCTGCATTTATTAATATTTTGTAGACCGAATTCATATCATTTCTGCAATTATATAATATTTCTAGAATTGAAATAATGATGTTTTGCTTAAATATCACCCATTTTTCTTATGTTTTATTTGTTTCATAGTTCTACTGTGTTGAACAAGTATTATGTCTGATACGATGATTCAGCATTAACTGATAAATAACTAGCACAAACTCACCAAAACAAATATGGAGGATGCGAGCAAAATCAAATCTTGACAGTAATATGTGGCTTTCAAAAACTACTAATAACAATTGCATAGCCAAGAAGATATGAAGATTACAATTTGCAGGAAGCAATTGTCTATAGAGGGAAAAAATATATCATCAAAGAAAAATATGAAAGGAAACACACAGTAACGTACAAATAAATGACTGCTTTGGAATTCATAAATTACCATGTAATTTAGTGGTGACTGTGGCAACGACTCAGAAAACTGTCCTTACATATTAGGTTACTACTTACAAAGAGTATTGCGAATATCATTTAATGAAATTGACTAACAAGTTAGTCAGAGTAGAAATTAAAAATTGGAATTTAAAGAAAAAAAAAACTGTTTCCTAAAAAGAAATGGGATTTCAAATCAAAAGTAAAAAGCATAGAACGTAAAGAGACTTAAATAAAGAATAGTAGAAATAATGTATGAAACCTAAATTAAACAAACCTTCTAAAAGCTTATTTAAATAATTAATTCATCGCAGACACTCATGCAAGTGGAGCTGGAACTTCATAAGACCAATCTTCACCTAAGACATTACCTGGGGGACTGTATGAGCAAATGACATATGTATGATAAGCAGTGTCACAAGTATGGTATGCACAACCAACTTCTACAGAGTCTCTCCAGACGAGTTGAGTAAAGTGACCGGTAGATTCAGAGAAACCTGGATTTGAGAAATCGTAGTTGGCAATCTCATTATACCAAGCATCCACAGTTGCGAAGGCAGATGCATAACCAGATGCTAAGTTCTCACCGTAAGGACCGCCAGAATGGATTAAGGTACCATCAGCAGGACATGTATATTCGTCAGCATATGCTTGTGCATATGAAGCTAAGTCTGCGGACCAGGTGAGAGGAGGAACACCGTGAAGAGCACGCTTGGCATTGTGCTCATAAAGAATGTCAGCTTCAAAACTTGTTGAATTATAATCGTCTATGTTATCAAGGGAAGTGGTATTGGTAAAAGAGGTGCCATTGATAGGAGCAGTCACACTCGCAGTAGCACTAGCAGTAGCACTAGCAGAAGAGGTGTCGTTGGTGAAAGAGGTGATACTTGAATAAGTATCAGAGGATATTGTACCGGATGAAAGAGTTGTGGTGGAGTTGAAACCATTTGAGCCAGTGATAAATGTTACACCAGTTGAAGCTGCAGTGGAAGAAATATCAGATGCTGGGGTAGCACCAAACAAGCTAAGTGTGGCAAGGTCAAGTCCAGTTGGAGAAAAAGTCTTTACTTCAACTGTTGGAGTACCAAGGTCAAGATCAATCACACTGGTAAAATAATGTGTGCTGACATCGATAAGAGCGGTTGATACCAAATCTGGGGCATAACCGACTGCATAGGTATAATCAATTTCTTGAAACACTTCAGAGACTAAATGCTGTCTTTTTTCAAGCAAAGCAGCATTTGAAAAGGTTGACAAAAGAGATAAAAGCAAAAAAGAATTCATTTTTAGAAAAGCAAAAAGTATTTGTTTTTTTTTTTGTTATTTGTATTCCACTAATTGAATTTGAACTTATGTAACAGGGTTTTTTTTGATAAGTTCATCAGGGCAGTTTCAAGGCTTTATATATTCTTTTTTTTTGCTCAATTTGGTTTTCATATTTTGCTAATTGTCTTGAGGATCGTCTAAGAAGGGAAAAAGTATTACCAGAATAGGTTTTTGCAATAAAGAACACCATTTTGAAGAACTGCATGCCCAGCCAACCCTTTTTTAAGAGCTAGCATCAACCCAATTGAGCAAGATATAGAAACATATTTTTCGACTAATTTGGCAAGGTATGCAGATGTCTAGACACGCTAACAGCAATTCATCTATAAAGCTCCCGATGCTAACAATTGTGTATGTAAGATATTGTATGATCGAGCATTCTTATGCAAGATTTCCGATATATCGAATGGTCTATTTTTTATATATGCACACACATGCATATATTTTTTTTATTAGTATCTGGCAAGTGAAATGATCTTTCAGATATTAGCCTTGAATATTTATATGCATGAATTCGGTTGCTATGAATTGCTAGAGCTTATAGTACATCTTTTTATTAAAGTTTAATCTAAAAAATAGATCGACAATACATTAAAATTCATAATTAAAGCATAATAATTTTCCTTGCACTATAGAATATGCTCTCAGAGAATATAGATCTTTCAACTAAGAAAACGAAAGGTATCAAACTGGGATACGTAATTAAATTTTGAGTAAATCTCATAATAGAAAAGTTCAATTACTTAAAAGTTTTTTATTAAATAATTCGCATTAATTTTTTGTTGCCTTTACTATTGAAAGCAGCTGAAAAGCTTCATCGAAAACCGTAATATTGACCGGTATCTATTGTAATTTTCAGCAGTAGTTTCAATGCTATAGAAATATTCATTTTAGTAAATAGGAGAAACAAGCAACCTTTTTTTTCAAAGCGCAGCTAGCAATTCATCAATTTTTCTTTCTCTAATTTTCTGATTGCTTCAATTATTATTTTATTATTCTTGTTTTTTTTGTTGGTCTTAAAGGAAAATCTCCAAATGTGAACACGAACGCGCTGATCTTTTATGGAGCAGACATTATAGAATAACTATTATCTGTATACATGACTGTTTAAGAAGCACACACCGTTAAGCACCTTGATCGACAAGATGATGATTATTCTATGCACAACAGATGTACAGGTGTTTCTATTGTGTTAAGATGTGTCTATAAAACCGTAACACCACCCCTGTATGTAGTGTTATTAAGGGGTAATAGCGGATGCGTTTAATGACTATGAGAGAATATTATTTGTTAGTCTTGATAGTAAGAATAGCATTAAATAATTACTCTAATGTATGAATGATTATAATACTGGCAAAATACTCAAGTGGAAACCATATTTTTTGACACCAACTTCAAACTAAAAAGTGCAGTTTAGACAATTTCCAGTGAACCTGTCGGAAATGACCCATTAGATAAACAAATACCTAAAACAAAGCAACTCACTAAAGCAATGATAAAAGGGTTTTACTTTTCTTGTTTTGAAAGCTATTTCTGTTGACAGTCCAAAACAAAACAACTCACTAAAGCAATGATAAAAGGGTTTTACTTTTCTTGTTTTGAAACCTATTTCTGTCTTGACAGCATTACCATATATATAGAAGCTTTGCGGCAAAATGTATCATTACAAAATTCTCGTTTTGTCCTGGGTTCAAAAATTGACACCAATACCGCCTGACTCATATCCGCGCATAAGTGAAAGTATAGCTGTTGTACAGGCTGCTGCGAACACCCAGAAAATTTAGAAATTCATGGATGTAAGAATTCACTATGTGTTCCTTTAATTCGCCTGGAATGAATACACTCATAAGCATTGTGAAAAAAAAAATTAAAAAATTTTTCAGTCCCTTGCTTTGATATGCTTCATAATAGGTTTTCAAAATTAGAAATTCACCAGTATCAGCGTTACATCTTCGAAAGTGAATAAAAAAAATGTTAACTTTCAAAACACAGGCGAAGCCTTTGCCAACATTAAGAACATACTTGGTTGTATTACATTCACACCTATAACTTACAGAAGGTCCTCCTGGAGCGCTTTAGTTTTTTAGTCTGCTTCAGAAAAAACCAAGAAATAGCTGTGAATGTTACATATTGATGCCACAAACTCGACGAAGACTATTTTATTTTGTAGGTGAGAATTCAATTTGCGAGCGCACTTAACGTTTGCTACCAAATTTCAGTTCAAGAGATTGTGCATGATTAAGCGCACTATAATATAATTTTTGTTCGTGAGGCATACAAAATTTCAACATGCATACAGCTACCAAGGAATGGTATCTTTAATTACGGCGCAACTGAGCGTGCTCTATAATTATAATTAAAAAAGTACTTTTCGTTGGGAGTTGTATTTATGAATTTGTTAGACATATATAAAAATATTTTGGATTCCTGTGGATTTTTTTGGGGATTTTAAAATTTTTCTCTTCTTTCTTTTACTTTTTCTTTCTTTTACTCTTTCTTTATTTATTTTTGAACTTTATGGTTAAAATTTTTGTATCTTTAGTCAATCGTTTAACAAAATTCAAAGGTATATTATAAAGCTAAAATAGGTATTATAAAAATAATTATATTTCCAAAAGTTCTTCCATTTTGAAATTTATTCAAATATTGTGTCCATTGAATTCAAACACATATATTTTGAGTAACCAAAGAAAAAGCAAAAAGTTAAATTTGTTTATATTTGAAATAACCAAACATAACAAGCAAATTGCTAAATTAATATTTAGATAACAGCAAACACAATCTTTTTTAACAAATTACAGTTTTTCAAAGGATAGTGATAAGATGCAATTATTATTCAGATTTCCCATCGCTTTGCTTTTAGCAGCAACAGCTTCAGCAAAAACTGTCGTTGTCGTTGAAACCGATGTTATGTCCAAAGCTGTTAACGTTCAAGGGACTGTTTATGTTGGCCAAAACAAGGTTGCGCAAACTGTAGCTACTACCACAACTGTTGCCCCAGTTGAGGTTGCATCTTACAAAACAACCTATACTCAAGCTCCTGCTGTTGCAACTGTTACAGCTAATAAACAAGCTCAGGCAACTCAAGCAGCCCCTAATAATGCTAATACTGCAACAAAGGCTTCCACACAAGCTGCACAAGCTGCAAAACCAGCGCTGTCAACACAGGCCGCAAAAGCTGCACAACCAGCTGCCCTGCAATCACTGTCTTCACTGGGCCTTGATACTTTCCAACAACAAATTTTGAATGAGCACAACGTCAAAAGAGCTCTTCATCAAGGTGTCGGCTCCTTGTCATGGAGTAATACTCTTGCCCAATATGCCCAAAATTATGCGAATGCTTACTCATGTCCTTCAGATGGTACATTGACACACTCTGGCGGTCAATATGGTGAAAACTTGGCTTCTGGTTATTCTACTGTTGGTACTGTGGATGCTTGGTATAATGAAATACAACAATATAAATACAGCGCTCCTGGATTTAGCGAAGCTACTGGTCATTTCACTCAAGTAGTTTGGAAGAGTTCTACTCAAGTTGGATGTGCTTACAAAAATTGTAATAATGCCTATGGTACATACATTGTTTGTGAATATTATCCAAGAGGTAATGTGGTTGTTGCTGGTGATACAAGTTATTGGTCATCAAATGTTCCACCATTAAAATAATTTTAATTTGCCCACAATTTCCCTTGATTTCATTTCTGCTTAAATCAATAATGGTTCTGGAAATCATTATTTGATTCTTTTACATCTTATAATATTTATCATCCCCATAACCAATACTTCGTTTACCGATTTACACTTTTTTTTATCGCTTTTGCTAGAAGTTTTTATTTATTTTTACATTGAACATAACATTAGCAGGCTGTACTATATTTTGTTTTTATAAGAAGACGTTTACCTTTTGTAATTCATATACTTATCAATCCAATATATGTTGCTGTTTGTCTTTCTTTGCAAGTAGTTTCACATTCATAAAATCGGTTAAGAAAAGAAGTTCTACAGAAGTTAGGAATTGTCGAGAAGAAATGATGATTTTGTGAAAGTTGTCATTCTTCAGAGAAATATACGTTATTTTAGCAAACTAACGTTTACATTTTGGAAGTATATTTTGTTTCATGAGAATTATTAACTATGATTTGTTCCAGAAACAAATTATTTCAAGCAGGCCCTTCATCTTGAGCATATATTTTTTCAAGTAAAAATAGAATAAATTATTGAAATCAAGACTCTTGTTTTGAATCTGAAGTTTCCTTTTATCACAGCCTTCTGTTCAGAAGTTTTATACTTCCTTAGAAGTAATGGCTTTTGCTGATTTTTTGGGACATTTTAGGATTTCAGGTATCAAGTTTGAAAATAATAAAGAGTTAAAGAAATATCATCGATATTTGCTGTTACAGAATCTGTCTGTTTGGATAATTCTATAATTTTTTAATTTTTGCATCAATGCACATTTTCAATATTTTTACCAATATTTAGACCTGATATGGAAGAAAATATCCTCTGTAAATAAACAACTATAAATAAATTAAAAAAAAAATGATATGTAAAATACTTAGAATATTATTTTTATAAACTTGCTGATACATCTACTTTTTAAGCATATTTATGTAGTTGTTCACTATTCATATGCTACTGTCGTTAGAAAAGTCATAATATCTATATAATAACTAAAGGAATGATACATCGCATTTCGATCTAAAATTGTGTCTGCTGAGTAAACAATTAACATCTCTTTTTTTTAAGATTGATATTTCTCGAAGTTGCAACCTTCGTTCGTCATCTTCTGATAGAATCATTTTTACCTATTAACCCATGTTGAAGATAGTACCAAGAGGTGATGAGGTAAAATTGGTACTTCTGCCATAAATTTTTTCTTTGATGTTCATATGTAACACAATAGCTCTTATTCTTCAAATCTTGCTTTTTTCTTGTTTATTCTGATTACACATAGCAAATATATCTTTTTACTTAACATATATGTAAAATAAATTTAAGAAGTGCAACTTTTTTTGCAGTTATAATTTGCAAAAGCGAATTTATTTTTACTCAAACTATCCAAAAAAACACATCACTCCGTAAGAAATTCTGGGTTACATTCATTTTTATCAACCTGGTTTCAAATTTCAGAGTTCGAAATACATTCCAAAAGAAAATTAATAATAATTACAAATTCAATATAAAAGTTGAGATATTCTTTTTCTAAATATAAGTTTTAGCTTCATTCGAAATTTCGTTGCATTGTATTGAATAAAAATACCTTGCAACTAGAAAAAACATCAGGATTTAAACAAATATCTCATAAAAGTATATCGAACAAAAAATTAAGCCAAACTTCCCATTGGATCATAAAGTGGAAAAATTTTGTAAACATCACCTTTACTAATTTTAGCAACTTCCTTTGTTGTATATTTCAAGTCAGTAACAATCTGATATACATATTCATCAAACCATCTATCAGTCATGACTAAGAAACCTTCCTTACCAGAATCACTTCCCCAGGAGTTTTCAACTCTCCATCTAATTGGTTTACCATTCTCTAAATGAACTCCTGTAATAACCATGGCATGTGTCATTTGAGAGGAGCTTGTTTGCAATCTGTCTGCTTTAGACAATTCTAACGAAATATCAAATCCAAGCTCAAAATCAAAGTTGTCTAAATCTAAAATACCCGTAGAATCATAAAACTTACCAACATCAGATCCAAAAAAAACTGGTTGGTTATTTTTTAAGTTTTTAATGACAACCTCTTTAAGATGTTCGATTGGTGTATTAATGTAAAGAACAGGGTTTCCACCAACAACATTATTCAATCTATCAACAGAATAGAGCTTATAATATTCGTTTCTTGGATCGTGAATCAATGAAACATAATTTGCTAGATCCAAACCAACAAATTTGGCATAAAATTCTTGTGGGGTAACTTCAAATTTGTAGAAATTGTCAAATTTATCAACAAATTCCCAGTTAAATTTTGTATCTGCCTTTGGCGGAACACCCAAAGTTAAGGTTAAAACTTTGTAAATTTCACTGAGGAAAGTGTCCTTTAATTCTTCTATTTCTTTTTTGCTGGTAGATGGATCTATAACTTTATTTCTTATAATCAAAGCGTCCTGCTTTAATTTGTTGACTAATATATAGTTTAAAGTAGAGGATGAAGTTGCTGAAAATGCATCTGGATACACACTTTGAGGAACAAGACCGTATTTTTCCACCAAGTTGACTACCATAGTCCACTGACCACCGTCACTGAGTGGGTCATTGAACAAAGTAGCAACAACTCTGTCATCTTCCAAGTCACCTTCTGCTGTTTCAATGATATTAGTTAAAAATTGGTTTGCTTTCTCCAATTTATCATAGAAGAACAAGTATTGTTGAGATAATTGAAAATTCGTAAGGTTAAACTTCTTTTGAACAGGTATTCTGAAAACATTAGTAGAAGCAAATAACCAGCATCTTCCAGAAGACTTTTGATTTGTGACTGGCGAGCCTTCGTTATCAACCTTCAAGTTAAAAATATTTTCATCATCCTTAATTCTACTATTTCTTTTGGTGATCAAGTTTTTGATTTCGTTTTTAGTGAACGCATTAAGGGCAAAAACATTTTTAGGAGAGGATAGAATACTATTTTCCCAGGACACCAACTTGTCTAACTCTAATGGATTAGCTAAATCAACAAAAGAGGAAGGTCCTTCATTTCTCACCTTTTCGTCTAGACTTAAGTGGTTTTGAAGACGGTTAACAATATCGTCAACATTCACATCTTTTTCGTTGAGCGAGACACGACTTTGAGATGATGCAGAGTTACCCATTTTTCTGTATAATTCAAATAATTCAAATATGGTTGCTAATAAAGATATTTTGAACGTAATCAATTAGTGATGCGGCTTAGGCAAATGCAAAAATAGCAGCTGAAAATCACTGAAAGATATAATAGAATACTGGTCAATTATATCAACCGGGGAATAAAAAATTACTCAAAAAGAACTATGAAATTATTTTATGGAACTTATATCAATGTTTTCAAATAAAAACAAGAAAAATGTTTATATAAGTTTTATTAAAAAATTGATTAGATTAGATAAATTTTTCGAATAAATGATTGAGAATATTAAGAGGAAAGTAACAAATATTTTAGGGAAAGGTTTACCTTAAATACAGGAAATGGTTATTGCAGATAAGAAGGGGGCAAATCTTGACTTTTTTTTTTGTGTGGAGACCTCGACGATAACAACTACTTAAGTCACGCGCGTACTTACGATTTACACCGCTTTAGTTATAATATCACCTCAAAATTTCATCATTATCACACGAATGCACGATATCGGATGGTTTCATGTTATATAAAAAGTTTATCAGCCAAAACGAGTCAGTTGTAACGGAAAATATTTTGAGAGTTATTATATAGCATCGAAATGATATAGATATAAAAGTAAGATAACTAACACGATTGTTTCAAACTATTTTTTTCAATGAAAATTTTCAAATTCACTTTTGCTGAACTAAAACAACTCCAATGTTATCTAGACGTTAGAGAATTAAACACGGATCTTCTCTCTTAAACCATCTGAAAGAAAAGTAAGCTCGATGATAATAAAAGCTTTCTTCAGATATGTAAGATTGCCCTCGAATTCAAAGAATAATCGACTAATCTGTGTTACTCTTGATAATAACAGCATCAAAATACTTCATATTAATAGATGTATCATTCTCCCCGATACTTGGGTTCGAGTCTTCAAGAAAATCAAACGCATTCAATCTAAGATCGTAATATGCGTCCTTTTTAAGGTCGTGAAGAATTAAATCTTCATACAATTTGTCGTCTCCACAAAATGACAATCTGTCTTCTCTTTCAAGTATGCCTACTAACCGTTTAGTTAATTCAACATTGAGCTCATCATTGCTTAATTTTGGTAGAATTATTTGATGTTGGTTGTGAGTCAGTTGCTTTAAGTTTTTGTCAGCACTCTGATACCCACCGGAAGTTGTATTATCTTCATTGTGGCTGTAAACAATCTTATCGTATTGACCCTGAGCTTGAGTTGTTTTAAATTTATAATTGGATTTGTTTAGCTCTTTGATATTGGACTTAATTGAAAATAAAAAATCGTATAGCATGTTCCTCAATTGAATGAACTTGGCAAAATATTTAGATTCCAATAAGTTAATCAATCCTGGAATAAAATTATGACCAAGCAAATTAGATTTTTGATAGATTGCTTGAATGATGGAAATCTTGTGTGTGTGTAAGACATTCAAGAATAAATAAATGGATTTGCTTGCCGCTTTCAGTTTTTTGTCAATTTTTACGGGAATATTTTCGTAGTTTTTCAGTAAGTATTTCGTTATGTGATCAACAAAATTAGACATAAAAACGCCTAAAGATGAACTGATTATGGGGTAGCCTTCATTCACCAAATCAGTAGATACTGAGTCAATAATAATGGCCGCGTAAGGAATAAAATTATTATACTTATTACAAATTTTCAAGGTTTTTTCTTCAACAGCTCCGTGAATGTCAATCAATCTCAATTCTGGAAACTCGCTGGACCTCAAAAAAATTCTCTCCAATTCAATCATAAATATTCTTTTGATATCATCTCTAAGAAATTGAAATAAATGTTTAGCAATCATTAAATTACTAATATTATCGATACAGTTTTTATTCATCTCATAAAACTGCGTGGTAAAAATAAAGAATTTTTTATCTTCGTTTTTTAAGTATGCAAGTTCTTTAACTTTATCATATTTTCTTGATGACTTATTGAGATCATTTGATAAATTCATTAAATAAAAACACGTCAATACTTTTATCAATATAATTCTAACATTCACGATTTGCTCTTTATTATTTTTATGCTTGAGTATTTCACAATTAACTAATGTTGAAAATAAAACTAACAAAATTGGATAGTTCACCATATTAATATTACTAATTAACTTATATATTTGACCAAAATTATTAATTTCGCCCAACTTTTTACTTTCACTTCCGAACAATATATGGTTTAAAATACTAATAATTGATGGATAATTGAATAGTGATATACTATGAGTTGCTTTACCAGTAAATAAATTATAATTTTCCATATTACATATAAAATTTTCAATATTTTTTCGTAAGGCCCCATGTAGTATTTTAGAGCTCATAAATACTATCATTATGTCTGAATATTCACTATAAAAAGTTTTCCTAAAAAAGCATTGATGTGATTTTAGCAAATACTCATCTGATGAAGAAAGTTTTAATACTTTAGAATTATAGAATATAATATCATGAATGATCGTTATTATCTCTTTTGGTAGTTTTACCATCAAATGAATATTATTTTTCAAGCTAAAGTTATTTCCAAAAATGACAGCATAGGCTTCATAAGGATCATTCAGTTCAATGGATTTAAAAATATTATCATCAATTATTTTTTGAAAATCTCTGTTTGCAACAAAAGAAGAAATGATGGTTCTAGTATCTACCAAATCATTTAATATAATTAAATAAATCAATTTAATTACTTTGTTATTCGATTCATTTGCATTTTTAACTTCATTTTTAATGGCTTTAAGTACCGACGCAATAAATGTTATTTGACTCGTTTTTTTAAATAAAAATAACAAATTGATACTGGAAAAATAGTGATCATTTGGGATAACTGCTTCGTAACTCAAGATATAACTTAGAACCATATCAAAATTTTTGCTAAATTCATTCATGTTTATTAGCAGCTCAAAAGTAAAGTTAGGATAGTATTCACTAATCTCCTCAGATAACTGAATTGAAATTTGATTGTGAAGGTTTTTTTTAAAGTAATCAGTATTAAACTTAGTATTTGGTTCTGTAGTAAGGTATTCAAGTTGAGCTCTAATGTTATTTAATGTAGGAGGATCAACATAAATAGAATGTAAACCCAGTTCATACTCTTCATGGACACAGCCTTCACTTTCATCATTACTATCATTGGTACTGTCATCATTCTCATTTGATGTTTCGATCTCATTGCTATCACTAGTACCCTCATCATTATTTAGTATATTGAGAAAAACCCCGTCTTCAGGATGCTGATATTCCGTATTTGCTTGCTTTGAATCTCCCTTTGTTTCTGATTTTGCATCTCCTATATTATTATCTTTATTTGTAATTGTAAACTCGAAATCTTCTAATGATTTCAAAAAAAATTTCCAGTATTTGATAAAATCATAACAATTAATCTTATTGATGATTCTTTTCTCCCTAAAATTCTTGCTTTCATGCGCATCAAATCCAAGATTTTTGGTAGAGTAAAAGAATTCAAAAATCGAATTTGAAATATCATTCAATTTTAGGTAACTATTTATAGCCAATTTCAAAATATCAATTGCTTTTATATATTTTTCCTTATTCGTTGATTCTTTTTTCATAACAATAGAAATAATGCTTAAAGAATATTTCGATTCAAATTCAACTTCACAATTCCCATAGTCTTGAAAAAAATTAATCACATTCAAATGATCAAACAATAGCCCAAGAATATAATATAAACTATCATAACCTAAGTCCACATCCCAATAAGTTGGTTCATTCAAACCTTGATTCAGGAATGAAATGATTTCTGGTTTTATAAATAATGTGAGAATAAGTCTAAAAAAGTTGAATAAATAATCGAGCTTTCCAAAACTCCTGAAAACTGAATTCAACAATGATAATTTGTATACAGTAAACCCAATTTTCTCATTTCTATCTTTTTTAGCCGCTAAAATTTTGATGACAAGTTGCTCATACAACCAGCCAGACAAATGTAGCTTCACCTGAATATCAATAACCGATTCCAAATCATTATTTACCATCTCATCTATATTGATATTTGATATTTTATCTTTAAAAATTTGATCAATGACATTATGCTTAATCTTGCTTTTCATATTATTAACAATACTTTCCAAATCTGAAATCTTTGCTATTTCTAAAGACTTGATAATTAGTTTTCTATCCGACTCATTACTAAATATAGATCCTTCAAGCTTGAAACTTTCCAGGTTTTTTTCCTCATTGATATAATCAAACAAGTTTCTCTTCAAATTGTTCAAAATCAAATTAATTTGTGTGTTGTTATTTTTGACTAAAGTTCCACTATTACTAATCTTGTAAGAAAAATTTCTGAGCATAATGTATTGAAATAAATTCAAATCATAAAAATTTTTCAAGCTTCTAAGATATAGTATCCCTGAAGATATTAATTTTCTAATGTAAACGTTTATGGAAATTAGTCTTGCCTCAAAGAGAGAGTTCATTAGTAGTAATAAAGACTGCAAGCTAGGCTTATCATTGAAAAAAAAAATCTTAGAATCTTTTAAGTTAAAATCACTTTGATAACTTCTTCTTTGAAGCAATAGAATTATTTCTGAATCAATTCCAACACGTGAATTCTTGAAGTTATCCAGTCCTTTAAATAGCTCTTCAATTCTTCTCTCAAATTTATCATCATCAGTGGTATCAAATGTTCCATTCAAATTATTATTTGATTTCTGAGGAGTATATAAAGAAAATAAAAAATCAAATATTTCGCTTTCCAAAAATGTCCGAAAACCTGCTAATATTTGCTTCTTATTTGTAGAAGATTTGAAATGATGCGAATGTACAGCGTTCATATTTTTGGTATTTGAGTCAATACTTTGAATATTGGAGGCAGTTTTTTGTTTCTCAAACTTAGTTTCATCAACTATGACGTTCTCTGTTATTGAAGATTCATGGCAAAAGGCATCGATTGGAGATTCTCTAGCGGATGGATTCATAGTGCTGAGAGAAGAATTCACATTGTCGGTAGTATTAGCTTTATTGAACATAACATTGTTATTAATTGATGGTATGACATTCATAGTATTCAAGCCCATGAAAGTAGTGTTCAAAGCATACCTGAATTTACCCATAATCTGCTTTATTATGTAAACTACTAGCTGGGTTCTTCTCAACGACTTATTTCGTGTTGATAAACCTTTAATTCTTCCAGCTACTGCATATCTCAATAAAAACTGCAACTTTTCTCTAATTAAAACAAGTTTAGAGCTATTAACTATGCCATTCAGATTGTGATTGTCATAATATATACTTTCCATTTGTGAAGCATCTAAGCTATTGCTTTTTGGAAAACCCGGTAAGGATTTTGTATTGTTTGAAATATTTGACAGGGAGGAACTGCTGGTCACAGAAAAAGAAGCAGGAATAGAATTCACATTGTTAATATTAATTGAATTTATAGCATTAGCTCCTTTAGATAAACTTGTTGGGGTTGAAGGCAGTGTAAAGCTGAAAATATCTATAATTGATGAATAGTCTCCAAACATTGAATCAATAAGCAATTCAATATTTTCGTTGAAAATGCTTTGTTGAAGTTCTGGCATTAGGAGTTTTTGGACATAATCATCGTTGTTAAAACTCAAAATCGGCGTGCCACTGGAACTGACATTAGCAGATAATCTTCTTCTTTTTTTTGCCGAATCTGTAGAGTTAATACTATTATTGAATGAAAATCTTCTATTTAAAATGGGGGTACTAAGTTCAGAAGTTGTGGCAATTCCTGAAGATTTTGCTGGGACCTTTAAATCTGATAAATAAAAAAATTCATAGCTAGCAAGATCGGTTAAAGTTTTCAAAAAGTCATTTATCCGCAAAGCTTTGTCACAAGAATCCAGAGAATTAGATAATAGGGATGAGCCAAAAATTTTCTTTGACGAATCTACTTTCTTAAAACTATTAGCCTCTTTAGATATCAATATTGCATCATTATTGAAATTCTTATATTGATGTAACTGCTTTAATGAGGAAGAAATACTACTGAGCAAAGAATCATTTCTACTGCTTATAACTTCAAATTGTTTGGTTAACAAGATTCTAGAATTATTGACTATTATGAAATTTTCTTTAGTGATATTCAAATTCATACCATGTTTCAATATTGTATTCGAATCGTATATCATAATCTGACTTTTTAGGTCAAATAACTTTTTATTAGCCGCATTCTCATTTTCATTATGACTAGAACTACTTTTACTCGCGATTTGTAAGTTCGAATTATTTCCAAATATTATGTTATTATTAGCATTTTGAGAAGGTGCAAAAAATCTATTTTGATTTGCGACTGGACTTTTGTTCAAAAATGTAACTTTGCTCGAATTTGATGGGTAAATAACATTTACAGGACTTCTTGCTGCAATCTCGTGCATTATATTTTTCATCCTCTTATTTTTGTTAGACTCGGGATCAGACAAAAAGTCGTTTGAACTATTATTAGTATTATGAGATAAATAGTTACTATTCGCTGTATCAATCAACTGTGTATTTTTATTTGCTGAGTTGTTATCCAGAAGGCTAAGTTTGTGAGCATTTTCTTCATTATTATTATCTTTCATCTTTAGACTAACAAACAAATTTTGATTATTTTTTCTGGTATTTAAAATATTATATTTCAATAATATTTTTTTTAAAAGAGGCCAATTACTTTTTGGAAGAATAAAAAGTTCTCCATTATTCAACGAAAATAAATGCATCAAAAGTAATTTGATTGTCACCAAGTTGGCTTTTCTTAATTTATAAATATATGAGTTTAATTTTTCAATCTGAATTTCTTCATATTTGTCAATATCATCCAATTCTGCAACATCAGCAACAATATCTCTGCCATTATTTTCATCATTTGTTTTATTATCTACTCCATTTATAATCTCAGTATTATAATCTAGATTAGTATTATTTTCGATGAAGCTATCGTTATGTTCAGGAGTCATCATGATGGAGTTTTCAACTGCCGAATAAGGTGAATTCAATATGTTTAATCCATATGGACTATTGACAGCATAGGTGCTATTATTGGTATTGCTATTGTTAATATGATTATTGATATTGCTGGAAGTAGTTTTGCTGATCCCTGTATTGATAAAAAAAGATTTTTTATTATTTATTGGGGTAACTGGCAGCAAAATATTTGTATTTATAGCTAAGTTTTGCTCATTATCGCTTGGATATGCAAAAACATCACCCAATTCATTCTTTTCTTTATTTGAAGAAGTGGTAGCTGTAGAATTCACATTTGAAATTTCTACTTTTTCGGTATTATCTGTTTTCAACAAACTAGGTTCATTGGCAGCTGCAATTGAAACTAAATAGTCAGAATTAAATCTTTTTGCGATAAAATTATATTTTATAATCAATAATTCAATTAGTTGCTTCAAAGAATTAGTATAAAAGAGAGATTCATTACTTGCACTGTTCTTAAATCTTTCCGAACCACTAAATTCTAGTTTCGTAGTTTCCAAAATATAATTTTTGACCATAAGGCCAACATAGCATTTGAGAAATAGGTTAATCGCAAAATATAATTTTTCAAAATCATACTTGTCATTAATTACTTTTGAAGTAGCTAATTTGTTATTTTTATTACTACCAGTATTATTATTAAAAGTGGTATTTTTTTCATTATTGTTTGAAGTTGAATCTAAGATACTTTCGCTATTTGAAGTGTTAGTGGTACTAATCTTCAGAATAGCATCTGCAGAACCTGGGTTAACAAACGATTGTAATGATAAAGTAGGATTATCTGTTGTGTTGCGTATCAAGTGATTTTCTGTCTTTGAAGCGTGCATTTTTTCGCTTTTGGAGTTGCTCGTGATACTACTTTCATCAATTGATAGTTCGTTTTGTTGGTTTACATTGGGATTGGAATTCAACTTCATTTTATGAAAGTTAAAGGCCTCCATTTTTCTTTGAGGATTGTGATCATGGTTCTCAGAAGAAGAAACCAGTGATGGAGAGACTGATCCACAACTAGCAATTATAGAGTTGATAAAGAAAGATAGAAAAAGCTTTTTGTTGATTAAATTTTCACTGAATAACTGAACAATCAAATCATGCAAATAAATAATTTTGAATTTTGAATTGTTATTATCATTGTTAATATCAAAATTTTCATCATTATTATGATTTTCAATATCTTTTGTATTTTTATCAGCTTCATAACCATAACTAGTTGCTGTATTGGTAGAATTCAGATGCGATTTCTGTTCTTTATTATTTTCCTTTGGCCTTTTCAAACCTGAACCTGATTGTGAAATATATTTTGAATTCGAGTTATTATTAGATGGCGAAATTTCTAATATATTTTTTAAATAATTCGCAATCAGTTGAGTCCACTCATTAACCCAGATATTTTCATTATTATCAAATTCGGGAAGTCTTGTATCTTTCAAATTTCCAAATGTAGAGCCCCCAATATTACCTGCTTGCGGCTGGTTCTGAAACATATTGTTTACATTATTATTGTTATTTGAATTGTTTCTTGAGTGGCCATATGATGAGTTACCGCTAGCCAATTGTTTTCGCTTTAATAATCGTAGTTCGTTTAAGGCGATGCACTTAACAAACCAAACAGCTCGATCAATGGGGACTTCCTTTTCAATTAATTGATCCAACAAGGTTTTGCTCCGTATCCCATGAGGAATAGATCTGGATAGCTTGCGAAGACTCACAGTAGAATCAGCCAAGTTATTCATCCAAAGTTCCTTTTTTTTCTCTGTAAGTGTGACTCTTGGAGGTGGCTTAAATGTTGATTTATCATTAATTCCATTTATTTTGTTTCGTTTTGTGATTGATATCAACAATTTCTCTGAAAACTGCTCAAGGATTGAGTTTTTGTTGAAAACATCTTCTGCTTTCATCTCTGTTAAGTTTTCATCATTGCTCTTTTCAGATTTTTTCATTTTTTCAGATTCCTTTGATTTGATGAGATCATCATTATTTCTACTATTTTGATTATCAAAATTTTTATCATGGTTGTTATTTTTTTCATTAGCTTCATTTTCCTGTTGAAGATAATAATGCATTAGATGTCTAGCCGAGACCAATTCATTGTTAACAAACGGTTTAACTGCAGCACCTTTGTTTATTCCTCTGACAGCAATAATATCATCAAGCTCTGTGTGTTTCCAAGGATAAAAATCCGGAAACTCCGAGCCCATGTATGATTTTAAGGGTGCTACCAGGGAAGACCATTGATTAGAACCACTGACAGTATTGCTATTCATCACAGAAGCTGTACTAGTATTTGCGCTCTTTTTATTATTACTGTTTATCGAAGACAAATTGGCTGATACCAGCGAACTAATCATATCTTTCTCAATCTTAGCAATCACATCAGAAGAAAAAGAAACTTTGTCTCCTGTCTCTCCCGTAATTGGGTAGACATGGCTTGGATGTGCTAACTCATATCTCAATTGAAGAATATTATCTAGTCGCTCCTGTTTCTCTTGTTGATTTGCGTTATTTAGCATTATGGAGTGGCTGCAACTATTTTATACTAAAATTTTTCATCCAAATTATATTAAGATATCCTCATAAAGGCAGATCTGGCATCTATTGTGGTTTGATGTTTCATTTAGAGTAAAATGAATCAATGTTGGCAGGTAGGTACGCAATAGAAAAATAGCGATATTTTGCTTTTTTTTTTTCTTAATTTTTATATGTTTTCCCCACTCAAAATGCCTGATAGACTCACAAAGAGGTTTAAAGAGCTACAAACAGCAAAATTATCACCAATAGCATAACTTAGCGTTTATGGAGATATATGTAAATGACTAATAATTGTTTTATGAAAAGCAAAAAAGAAATAAAAGAGAATTAAAACTAAAAAAAACAAAAAGTTGAACAAAAAGTTGTAAATACAGGAATAAGCGGAAATATCTATGTAAAACTATGAATAGATTAATAACATCGGAATTGAAGTAAACTGTTACTGTCAATTAATGTACCCAAGGACAGCCGGCTAAAAATAAGAAAGTCAGTGATGCAAGCGGTGTTATGTGGATGGCTCTGCTTGGAAGCCAATATAGTAGAACTGTATTAGCTAATACATTGATGCCATTGATGGATACGCTCGAAGGTAACCTACACCTATATAACTATCAGTAAACCTCGACACTATATAAAAATTCTCAATTTCTTTGGACCCTGTATTGATTTCACGTTCCACTGAGCGAGTAACTTGATCACACAACCAATCTTCACAATTACCCCTTTTCACTGTTTCATCTCGCTGACCATACTGGCAGTAGCCATCGATACTCCCCCTCGCAAGGCATGGAAGTTCTTGATCACCAGAAGTAGGCCCTGTCTACTCTTGTTGATGTTTTCAATGAATCGGGAATGGGACCAATTTTCAATTCTATCCTTGATACCTAGTCCGTAAACCTGTCTGAATTGCGATGAAAATTTGACCCTAGAGATCACATCAACATTTTCATTAGTCTTCTGAACATAATTGGTGTATTGTTGCACCCTAATGATCTTGGTGTGCTCTAAGTTAGTGGTGTATGTCTGCATGTACTTTGTTTGCGGATCTATTTTAATCTTTTCAACGATCCAGGAGGTTGTAATATTTCTGAAAAGCGGTTTGGCCCACGTAGGAACATTACCCTGTTTCTTAATTAGCCTTGTGATGTGAAGATTGCCTTCTTCATCCATCTGGTGCTCAATTGTGTCCACGGAAATTACATGTTTAGCAAAAGGGTTTGGATATCTGTTGAGCCAAGAATAGGTCACAACGTCAAAACTGTAATTATAACTATTATTTGATTTGTACCAAAGAACCATTTTTAAGCTCCTGATTTATTTTAGTTGCTTTGAATTTTATTTATGTTTGATTTGTTCAACCTGTTGAACGTGCTTAGTCACAATATCCGGCTTGATATCAGCATTTATGGAGTTAATAATATTAGTCTTATGAGAGAATATTAGAAAAAAAATTTTTTTTTCTGTGATTTTTCTATTTAGTGGTCATTAATGCGTGAAATTTTTTTTTTTCTTTTCTTTGCAGTCCTTGATAGCACTGAAAACGGCAAAAATTCAACACTCAAAGGAGCTTATAGCTAGTAAAGAAAATTACGAATCATTGAAAGGCCATTTGAAATAAATATATCAATTACAGTAGCTCAAGAAAGCGAGAATCAAATTTTATTTTGAAAAATTAAGCTGATAGTGTGAGTGAAGGAGAGCGTAACCGTGTAACGTGGACAAAAACAATTGCTTGCCTAAAATAAATATAAATAATGTCGCTTTTACCAGACGGACAACAAAACAATATTGAGGTTAGCTGGGAGGATCAGCAGAAAATCAACAAGTTCTCAACATTAATACAGAGAAAGGACTTGGTGAGCGCAGATTTGAAACAGTTGGAGACGGAAAAAGAGTATATCAACGACATCTTGCAGGATATTGAAATGTTAGAATTGGAAGATGACGATGAAGATGAAGATGCAGAGGACGAATATGAGTCGGCAAAAAAGGTCTCTAAAGAGCGCACAAAGGTTCAGTATAAGATAGGCGACACGTTTGTGTTCATGAGTTACCAAGAGGCTACCGAACGTGCAAACAACGACTTAAGCAAATTGGATCAACAGATCGACGCCAAGCAGAAACAGTTGCAGACATTCAATGCCGAGTTAGGCTCTTTGAAGAGCCTGTTGTATGCGAAGTTCGGCGATAACATCAACCTTGAGCGCGACTAGTTTCATGCTTGGCTTTTGATCGGGCGTCTCATGTATATTTTTGTTTTCAATACTACTTCTGCTACTGTTTCTTAGACTCTTTCATCTTCTTTGAACCATGACGAATCGCTGACAGGCGTTTGTAAGTAACCTTTTCCATGTGAAGTGGTTGGGCTTTCTAAGAGAGGTGAGGGTGAAAGATACCTATTGTGTTAAACCACCCCATGTATCAGTAACTGACTGAGCGATGATTTGCTTCTTTTTGATCACGTGACAGTTTCCGATACGGTGTGCTACGGAGAGTAATTTCTTTGCTTTATTCTTTAAACGCCTTAGCTTATCTATCCTCCCTCCAATATCAGCTACAAAGTGACCCATGATCAAACTCAAGTATCATTTATTCGAAAACTATCTACAAGCATTACCAGTCCTCTAACAACATTCTCAAAGTTACTGATTACAAAAGTATTTTTAGAAAAAGAGCCAACCAAATGCGTCAAAAAACCAGCTGAAATATATATTCTAGAAGAAGGCTAACTATCTGCGAAGGTATAAACGTAGGCGTCTTTTTCTACATGGATGCCATACTGGAGATTGCCACCCAAAGCCTGCTGCGAAATCTCGGCCAGTGTAAAGCTGGGATGCTCGTACGTGTCAAAGTCCACCGTAAACCCCTTCATGATAGTGTACTCATGGCTAATGGTTCCTCCCAAGGTATTTGTGACGTATTTTTTCACTTTGTTGTAGGCTGTCATCGGTACCGACGAGTCCTCAAAGGTCACAATGTAGCGATCTACTGCAGCAGCAAAACTCAAAAGCAAAGAGAATATGGAATAGAAAAAGTAGAGATCAAGCTTCATATCAACAAAAGACAAAGATGGTTAGCAATATTGGATATATTAAAATACAGTAGCACAATTATTTTGGCTGAAGGCAAATTTAGGGATACTTACGAACAAGCAAACCTTGGATTATGGGTTACAGGTATTGTGTTCTTTGTTTTTGTGCTCATAGATGATGGTGTATTCTGTTATATCACTTTTTTTTTATTTCTTTATTTTTGACGTATTATATACTATACGCACTTGATTACAAATTTTGAGCCCCTGTCTTCTAATACGGATTTGCCGTAGCAACAAATTCATCTTTAAAAGCGCCAAATTGAGGAGGCTTCCGAAATAAAAAACGGAGGCCGTACTGGAGATTTTACTATTCTTTCCGGGATACTAAATGATTGATATTTCAACATGCTCGGATTTGATCCACTTGTTCCTTTTGAAGTCTCGAATGGCAAAGTTGAATAAAAAATTCACTATAATAAGCACTTTCCCGCCCCCGCCCCCAAATATTTATCGGCTTGTTCAAAGAATTCTCTCTAACCGATAGATTTTTTTTAACATTCGTTTTATAGTCTCACACAATTCATCACTAGGTTAATACAATCTTTTTTATTATTGTTGATAGATCTTGTTTTCGAGGCATTCCACCCCCTTGAATACCAAATTTACCGTGAACTACTGTCCTCTTTATTGCTAACTTTTTAACCTCTACCTTGCAGAAATGTCTAAGTTATCCCCATGTTGTGCCCAGAGCGTCGAACATTCTGGTGAGCCACAAGGCAAGATTGTCGACAACCTTTACGGTCTCAAAACTTACGAAAGTGGCTCCAAGGCTAATGCTGTTACCAAGGGTGCCATTGTGATCGCTGCCGATATCTATGGCTACAGCTACATCAACAATAAGTTGATTGCGGATGCCTTTGCCAGAGAAGGTTATTATGTTGTTGTTCCAGACTTGTTGAACGAGGATTTTACTATCCCAGAGAAGTTTGGTGAAATCGGCTACTTCAACGAATGGTTGTCAAGACATCCATTAACTACTGTTGCCACAATGTTCGATGACTTTGTCGCCAAAATGAAACAAGAAACGAACGCAAAGTTTGTTGGCGGTATTGGCTACTGTTTCGGTGCAAAATTTGTCATTTTGAATTTGAGCAAGAATGGTTTGCTCAACTCGGGTGCAGTTGCCCATGCTTCTTTCCTTACTAATGATGACATTGAGGCAATCTGCAAACCAGTTTTGTTTAGCTGTGCTGAAACAGACTCTATATTCACTCCTGAGTTGAGAACCACCACCGAAACTATCTTAGCCAAGAATAAGCAACGTTATCAAGTAGACTTGTTCTCTGGTGTTTCTCATGGTTATGCTGTTAGAGGAGATTTGACTAATCCATTGGTCAAATATGCTGCTGAAAAAACTTTGAGCGACCAAATTTGCTGGTTCGAACATACCTCCAAATAGGGTTGGAATTGGTAATTGTACTCGAGTTTTTCGTAGAAATTAATACGGTTTGAAATTAAAAAATACTTCAGCTGTACAGCAGATTATGCACAGTGAACATTTATTGATCTATAATTATTGCTTCGATAATATATTCTTATGATTCTAAAAAAAAATTGATCAAGTAGTATCAAAGATAGTTTTTATTTTTATTAAGATCTTCACAATGGATATTCTGAGCGAGCATCACCAGTTATCCAGGTTGCGCGGGGATGAGTGGCAACCTCCTGAATTGTCTCATGCGAAAAACTATGTTCAGGAGAGAATATCAGCTCATTTGCGTTCGCAAGAACGTATCAATACAGTATATCAACTCTTATAGTCATCAAAAGTAAACGGACAAATTATTGGGATTAAAAGAGAAAACTAAGATTTGGAATTAGTTTGAGCAGGTTGTATAACGTTATTATTGCTCAACTAAAACCTTTCTTTTTAACTAAGTAGTTGAGTTTCTTTAGAAAATTTTTAACAATTTATTTTTTAACAATTTATCCTACAGAATGGTGCAAAAGTTTGTAAATTATTTATTCTTTTTATTCATGATGAATAATTCTAGTCTATTAGTGAAGTGATAATTAAAAATTCTTTCTAAAACCAGTAGGTTTCTAGCATCGTGACATTATATTTTTTTTTCATTAAATTTTAAGACTAAATGTTGTAGAAATTTCAATTTCCATGATTTCGAGCACACCTTAGATCATTTCAATATTCCACCTATACTTTCAATTAATTGAGTGAAACAAGCTATTATATTGGGAATTTAATCTTCAAAAAACATAATTGAATTCCAATGATGTGTCTTGTCAAAAAAAAAATTCGAAAATGATCCGGATATTTCAGATTTATCAAGATGTTTTTTGAAGCAAAAAATTTGTCGTGGTTTCCTGATTAGGAAATACACATATAGTAACAAAAACAAAATAACCACTCATATATGTCAGACCAGTTAAGCGAAAATTACGTCTTCATATTTATTTGTATGTTTCTTCGTATAATCAATTATCCTCAAGTTTCGCCCATAAAAACCAATTAATCTCCAATTTTCATCATTATAAGTACTTGAGAATAAAAAACAATTTTACAACTTGTTGATTCGACCACGATTCAATTATCAAACGATACTCTTATCTTTAAGGGGTTAGTTATTGCCAACTATTACTGATTTTTTATAAATATGAAGGTGTGACACATATTTATGTAGTTCTGCAATATTATATAACATCGGATAAGATCACGTGATTTTTTTATTTCAGTAATTAAATATTTGCTTATGTTCTTCCGCTTGCAGATGTCATTTATTATAAGTTTTCTTGGGAGTCAAAATGCACATAAGCCGGCTACTTTGAATTATAAGTAAATTTTTTATTTGATAACAACATTTGATGATTTGAGCAGCTTAATGAGCTCATACAGTGATTCATACAACCAGATAATCATTGTTAAAACCATTAATTGATTCACCTATTGGATAAACCTAACAATTGATTGTTATATGGTAGCTTTTTTTTTTCGTTAGTTAATTGACTTGAGTTGGTATTGCTTAATAAAACCTTCAGATCATAATGGCTGTTCTCAATTTGGAAGATGAACTCTTGTTCTACAAACAATATCATTACAACCACACTAACGTGGCAATTCATATGGTGTTTATTCCATTGATTTTGTTCACGTACATTTTGGTTTTGAACTACGCGAAGCTTCCATTCGACTATGCAGTTAAGATTCTAGGCTCCTTGTTTGGAATACATGATCTAAAAAAAATTGAAAAAATTGCCCCATATTTGAATCTTGGAACGGTTCTTGCCGTGGGCTACAGCTTTTTTTATTGTTTGTTAGACTATTTTGGGTTTTTAGTAACCCCACTAATCGTTTTTGTTGCCATATATGGAAAATATTACACCATGACATACTTGGAAACGACATATACGGTTACCCAAATTTTGGCTGTTATCATGCTTTTGAACAGCGTCAGCTGGATCTTTCAATTCATAGGCCACGGTGTTTTTGAAAAAAGAAAACCCGCACTTTTGGATAGTTTAGTTCAGGCATTGGTCTTAGCTCCATTCTTTGTTGTTTTCGAAATCGCATTTTTTTTCGGTTTCAGAAAGGATTTGGAAGCCAACTTAGAAAGAAGGGTCAAAGTTATTTTGAAAGATTCGAAGAAGCTCAACTGAATCTAAATAAAGAAGGTTCAATAAACATGTTTTCAAAAGCATCTTGGATTCAATTATCATACAGGAAGAGGCTTCTACGGTCTCGCTATCCTTCTTGAAACGTTTTAGTACTAGTTGTAAATAAATTTATAATTTGAAAAACTTTATATCATTATGAGAAGCATAAATTGTCTTCTGGACAGAATACTTACAAGCTTTAATGCAGAAAAAAAAAAGTATTATTAGTAGCTTACTCTTATTGAAGCCTCAAGTGTTGATAATTGTTGGAGAATTTGTAAGGATCCATATCTGTCATGTTGAAATAACTACGCAGTAATTACATTATACGCACCCTCTTAATTTTGTTAGCGAAAAAAAAAAAAAAAAGCTCGATGACCATCATCTATAATTAGTTATTTCAATTTTACATTTACTAAGAGGATTTCATCAATAAAATTAACATTTTTTTTGTTTTACTTTTTTATTTTTCAAATTGTATCGTTTTATCAACTATAATTCCTCACTTCTTTTTAAAAGATTATCGGCTATTTAGTCAAAGGAGAATTGAAAATGGCAATTTCAACCAAGAATAATAAGATTTCGTCTAAAAAGCAAAAGAAATCAACCAATAATAAAAGTAAGAATGCTCAAATCTCGATAAACAGTAAGGAGAAAGATATATCATTGCCTTTGTCGGTTGATGATATTCAGGAAATATACAGCAGTATTCAAGAATCAACAAAGAAATATAACGATATTTTGAAATTAATAAACTGGCTTGAAGAATACAGTCAATCTACGAGAAAGGACGAGCAGGGAAAAACCTATAGATTCCTCATTTTGAGTATTTTCAAAATTTTTGAGAGATTGATTAGTGAAAATAGCTTGAAAAATTCGACGAAAAAAGAATCAGACGAAAAAAAGATAATCTTAAATAAATGGCTCAAAAATAATTATCTGAAGTTTAAACAATTTTTGTTGAATATTATCCAAAAAGAAAATGAAAACGACGATGTTCTAATTGATTGTTTGGAAACCTACATGAAGTTAATGAAACTTGAAACACATTATTGGGCACCTCCAAAGGATGAAACGTTTTTCCCAGCTGAGCAGTACGAAAAGCTCATAGATGTGTTGTTCTTTAAGAGCGAAAATGGTAAGATTTTACCTGATGGTACAAATAATGATTTGTTGGTTGAATTTTTCAGTAAGTCTTTCCTCAAAAATTACAAAGACTTGAAATTTTATTTTTTGAGCGCTACTCTAAATTTCATCAGCAAAAGCGAGGGTGAAGTATTTAAAAATGAAAGTAAATTTATACAATTCTACTCCAGATGGTTGACAGTTATGCAGGAAGATTTTTTCCATTCAATCTTTTACGGAAATGAAGACAAAGAACCAAAGAAAGATGACCAAAAAGCCAAAAAATCTGAAATCAAAGACGACTTAGATGATGTGTTTGGAAGTGATGATGAGGATGACGAACCAGTTGATGCTGACGACGATGATGAATTCGATGAGAATGATAATCAGGATATTTTCGTTGAGAACCCTCCTGTGCAAATCCAGAAATATGTTTTATACAAGTCCCTTTTTAGTAAATGTTGGATCGAGATTTTGAAATATGGTGATTTGCTTAATGAAGACCAATTGAAAACTACATTGAAAATTTTACATAAAAGAGTGATTCCATATTTAATGAAGCCTGAACATTTGATGGATTTCTTGACGAATTGCTATGATAACCAAGAACAAATTATTGTTCAAATTTTAGCAATTAATGGGTTGTTCCATTTAATTAACAAATACAACTTACAATATCCAGCTTTTTTTGAAAAATTCTATCAATTTTTCAACAAACCTCAAATATTAACTAATAAGTATAGATCAAGATTTTTTAGAATGGCTGACTTGTTTTTGTCATACACTCATTTACCTTCGAACATCATGGCAGCATTTATCAAAAGATTGGCTAGATTACTGCTTTTTAGTAATCCAGGTGCGATTGTCATTGTGATTCCATTCATTTATAATTTGTTGAAGAGACATCCAAAATGTATGATTTTGATTCATAATCCGTTTATTGAAAAGGGTTCCGAGGAAGCAAAATTATATCATGATACTTTCAATAATAATGAGAAAAATCCAATGTTGGCAAACGCCATGAATTCTTCTCTTTGGGAATTAGAAACTTTGTCTACTCACTATCATCCAAATGTAGGAACATTAGCCAAGATATTCGGTAATCCTTTCAGTAAACAGAGCTATAATATAGAGGATTTTCTTGATTGGAATTACAATTCGCTCTTGCAAACAGAGAAGACAAGAAAAATCAAGCAGGATGATGAGGATGATGCTAACTTTGGAAAAGGCATGGCCTTAGAATACGATACGTGGGATCTGATGTTTTTCAAAGGTGACAAACAAAAGAGTTCCGATGATCAAGATTCCGCACTGTTGGCTGAGAGCCATAAAAAGGCATATATGGAAAACTGGTCATTTTAAGAAGTAATGCGAAATATTTTTAAAAGTAATAATAAACTGGTAAACCACGAAAAAAAAACAACAAAGTAGCAATAGAAAATCATGTAGAACATCACTCAAATATAGTGTAAAAAGCTATTTAAATCTTCATTATGTTAATTTACATGCTTTTACAAAGAAAATTTCTGAACTATCATTTGTCTATACTGTTTGACGTTCAAGTTTGATTGTAGCACAGAAAATATTATATTCTTTTATTTTTTTTTCTCTGAAAAAATCTATCTGCTCGTCGTCTTTCTAAGTTTTCAAATAGAATATACCGAATGGTCTTATGTTCAGAGACTTTGAGATGTGCGTCTCGGCTTCTTGTTTCGGGCTATTCTGTTGATTCAAAATGGATAGTATGATAAAACAGGATATTTAGAATAGCTACATAAAGCAAATTACATCGTTCTTTTGCACCCTTTTTTCTTTCTTTTTTCTTCTTGCAGAATTTGTTCTCTGACCTTTCGGAAGTTTCGGTTGTGAAAACTTTAAAGCAGAAGAATTGACTAGTCCAAATAGAATCGTCTCTTTAAACTTTAGATTTGTGCAATAATTTTATTTGATCTACTTCAACAGTTTAAATAAGCATGTTGTGTGCATCATATATTATTAGTTATAATATTCTTTGTAGTGAAAGTAAATAAGAAGAATTATTAAGAAATATAAAGTAAAAGAAGTTTATAAAAATACCATAGTTAAAAAATTATAAGACATGACTGTTACACAGAGAAATGATTAAAGAAAAAAAAAGTATTATTCGTATTTGTCTTTCCTTTCGTTTAGAGGCAATAAAAGGTAAAATCAATCGTTAGTTCATTCAATATTTGCAGAATTGCTTTCGTTAGCGTTTGTAAAATCTAATTCTATGTCAACATTAGGTAATATTATATTAGAGTCTTTTCTGTTTCTTCTTGGATTGTTATTTCTTCCAAAAATTTGATTCATGATGGAGGATTTATTCAGCAACCCCACTAATTTCAACATTGAGTTCTTTTGTTGATTTGGAGATTGTCTAAATACAGATGGATTTCTCTCATGACTATCAGAGGATGTACTTGAGTGGAAACGAGGAATATCATAGTCGTCATTATAGTCGCTCCCATCCAATGATTGATAGCTGTTATTATTCGAAAGACGAAGGATCTTGTAGAGGAAGAAATTTTTCATTTTCATGTAGTTGCCATGTTGTAACCAGACATACAATCTGTACTCTAAGTATAAAATCAACAACACAAACAAAGTGCCTGCAATTACACATTCGACGATATGATGGGCCAAAGACTTGATAAATAATGCATCACCTTGATGCCACGAGTCACCTTTCGAGATTTTGAAAAATGAATATTCGTGCTTCTTATAATCATCAGGCAACAATATACGAACAACACCAGTGTCAGGAGGAACGCCCCAACGCTTGTATCTTTTCCAAATAACGGACAAAAACAAAGGGCCAGTGGTGAACATGACGGTGATGTACGGAACCAAATAATTGTAGTTGTATTTTTGAAGGTTCTCCAAGACTTTTTGGTAAAATGGATGACGAGGCACACCACCCATGACGTCGTTCGATATACCTGAAGGCTGAGTTTTTCTTACAAAAGCAGCGTTGCTCAACAAAGGATCGAGTTTTCTTTGACAACCATCATCGAGATCAATGTAGATTCCACCGTAATGATACAATATAAAATAACGGATGGAGTCTGCGCGCTGAATGTTGTAAGGATAGCTGACAAAAGTGGAAAGGAACCAAGGATAGTTGTCAGCGATAAATTGCTCGGCCATAGAATCTGTCCATAAAATATACTGGTAGTCAGGATGGAGATCGATGCAATTTTGCTGGCCTTCGTGCCATTTTTCAGGAATGGTTGTATTCTTGTAGGTTTGGTGGATGATCTTTGGGATTAGCTGAGGGTGGGGTGGGGAATCTGGGGGAGGATTAAGATCGGTGGAGAGAAGCGCATCTTTGAAGGAATCGTCGTAAAGAAGCGATATGAGGTCGCTGACAAGATAGGTTAGAAACGCAAGGACGAAGAGATGAACGTATATGAGGAACTTGAGCTCTTTCTTCATGGTGGGCGACAAAAGATAACAGGGTTTTTAATAATTTGTATAATTCCCACTTGATTACCAATTTGAATATCAGATGCGGACGTGAAGAAAGATAGGTCTGACGAGAACAAAAAACGAGCGAACAAGCACTGCAGGACAAAAAGAAGCAGAACGGCAGGAACTCAGCGGTCAGGGCTTTCAAGAAATGGATACCAGACAGGAAATAGACGTCAGACAGGTATCAGCAGCTAGATGGCTGTGCTTAGGGCAAACGTAATCGACAGCAAAAGATCCTATTGCGTGATAGCAGCAAAAGATCCTGGTACGTGAATGGCAGCAAGAGATCCTTGATATTCAGTCTGAATGAAATCTATGGGATGTATAGTGGTTTACTATGTGGATACGCTACTTTTTAGGATATTGTGGATAGTAGTTTTCAGGTTGCAAGAATGTTCAATATTTGTGGATGAAGCGTATGATATATAATTTATGTATGCTGATATTAGCTAATAATATATATAGTATATATATATAATATATGAATATTATGCTACATACAATGTATGAAATAATGTATGAAATAATATATGTATAATTGTGTAATACAATGTTAGGTGATTTGAATATTCTATAGGGGGAAATATTTTTTTTTTTTTGGTGAAGTAATAGGCATTGATGCAATCACTGCGCCGATCGGAAAAAGGATAAGGGCGGCTTTGCTTACGAAAATCAAGCCGAGAGCTGATTGGCTGATATGCTAGGAAGAAACTCACAACCGCGCTCGGGTGCAGATAGACCGCTCCTTTTTTTCGAAATAAGACAAAAGATCATTCGAGCCGGTTAGAAGCACTATACTAGTAAACGCACACCAAGTCAGTAGGAGTTCATAACGCACCAGGGCACGAATGTATAACAAGGGCACGTAATTTGAAAATGAGGGGCACATAATCCTCCAGGGCACATAAACCGTCTTCCATGGCAGTTCCTTAAGTGGAGCAAACACCTGTGACGCATCGATGGGTAACCCTACGTTCTTTTTTTTTTTCTTTGTTCCCTTTTTCTTGCTGTTCCCGCGGTTCCCTACACATCCGTAGGGCTGCCTGAGATGATTTAAACGCGGCTTCCGCCCTGACTCGGCGAACTTCTCAACGACAAAAAGCCATGCTGAGAGGTAGCGAGCGCACAACCAGCCAAACACCGCCGGCATGCTGGCCTAGCGTACAGCCTACCCACAAGCACGAGCTGTGGTCCTCAGGCGGGTTGCAAGCGGTTAGCAAGCAAGCAAGTTGTCTGCCGCGGGACAGACACAAAAGTAAGATGGTTCTACAGAACCCTTTTGCAACCATTTAATCAGGAAATTAGCCGCGGTAACTTCCTGTTTCAGCAACGAGCTTTCTTTTAATTTATTTTTCTTGTGCACTTTTTGATCTATACAAAGACCAACCAAATCGTTCTTTGTAAATAACATTATTCCCAAACCCTTTCTACTGCAGTTGTTTCTTCTTTTAAGTGTTTATTTCTTGCTCATGATTGCTTTGATTCATCCAATATTGCCATTCTGAAGTCATAGCCAGTATATTTTGCGATTTTGTGGGTCCAGTTTTCCGAATAACGCTGTCTAATTTCTAATTGAGAGTCCTTTTTATAAATAGCCCGTTAGCGCCATTGTTTTTGCCAAACCGCTGTTGATTTTGATTCTTGTGTTTTTAATTTTTTTACCCTCGTTTCTAGATTAAATCTTTTCGATATCTATATCTATTGACTTCTCTATTCGCCTTTATACGTTGTTTGTTGTTTCTGCATTTTCAGCGTCTCCAGATCTTGTTCCATTTGTTTCTTTGAGTCCTGTTCTGTTTATTTCCATAGATCTTGTTCTATTTGTTGTCCTGATTCTTGTTTACTTGGTCGCTTCATTCGATAAATCCACTTATCTCCTCCTTTGACTAACCGCTTGTCTTTGATAGCTTTGAGTCCTTCTTTTCCCCCAATTTCCGCGTCACTGGTTTGCCTCCGTTCGCATTGACCGCTTATCTTATCGCTCGCTGCTTATCTGGTGTCGCGTGCTCTTTTTTTTTTCTCTCTGGTTAGTTCGCTATCTGAGTTTTTTATTGTCCCGCAAAAAAAATATGAAACTTCAAAATCCTTCAAATTTGACGTCTCCAGCCCTTGGAAGAATCAATAAGTATACCGTATATTACGGCACAGTAGTTCACACACCCTCACTTGGTGTTCTCGAGTCCTATCCATCCTGTGCTGTTGTGGTTGATTACACCGGTATAATCACCGATATCAATTACAACTGCCCCAACATCCAGCAGTACATCCATTCATACTTGTCTTCAAAGTATGGTTTGCTTCCTCACCAAATCGACCTTGTCGACATATCAAGCAACCCATATAGCTTCTTTTTCCCAGGGTTTATTGACACCCATATTCATGCTCCTCAATTTCCTAACGCAGGAATCTTTGGCAACTCCACCTTGTTAGATTGGCTAGATACCTACACCTTTCCCTTGGAAGCGTCTTTTAAGAATCTCACAAAGGCCAATGTTGTGTACAGTAGAGTGGTTGACCAGACTTTGTCCCACGGAACTACAACCGCATCTTATTTTGCAACCATTCACTGCGATGCTACTAAGTTATTGGCAAATATCTGTTATTCTAGGGGTCAAAGAGCTATGATTGGCCGTGTATGCATGGATGATAACTCTCCTGACTATTATTCAGAAACTCATGAGCAGATGAAGTTACACACCGTAGATGTGTGCAACCATATAGAGGATTTACAAAAGTTGGAAGCCAAAGAATGTGAACAGACGAAAAATTCTAACCGTCATATGCATTACTCTGGATATCCTTCCCCTCCTTATCAGAGCTCGCCTCCTCAAGCTCATCAACATCAACATAAGTCTCTTACTACTTTGGAATCACGCAGCAGAAACCCACTGAATGCCATTCCAAATTTGAATAACAATATTGGTGATACAACACCTCAATCCCATCATTTGATTTACCCAACAATTACTCCAAGATTCGCACCTTCCTGCACCAAAGAAACATTAAGATGGTTGGGAGAATTAAGATCTAAGAATGATATGCATGTTCAATCCCATGTGTCTGAAAATATTGATGAAATAAAACTTGTGCTAGACCTTTTTCCTGAATGTGAGTCTTACACTGATGTTTATTCATCGTATAATTTATTATCTTCTAAATCTGTCCTTGCACATGGTGTTCATCTTTCGTTGTCAGAAATGAATATTCTAAAAAGAACTCAAGCAGGAATCTCTCACTGTCCGATTTCCAATAGTTCTTTAACTTCTGGCGAAACCCAAGTTCGTAAACTTTTGGATAAAGGAATCAAAGTCGGCTTAGGTACTGATATGTCAGGTGGTTTCTCACCATCTATTTTGGCTACCGGTAGACAAGCACTTTTAGTTTCTCGTCATCTTGCAATGAAGAATGACAATGATGATTCTTTAAAATTGTCAGTAAATGAGGTATTATATTTGGGGACTATGGGATCAGCAAGATGTTTGAGTTTGGAAAATTTAGTAGGTGATTTTCAAATTGGTAAGAAATGGGAAGCACAAGTTATAAATTTACAAGCTAATGGCTCACAGATTGATGTTTTTGATTGGCAGTTACCAAAATTCTTGTTAAAGAGAGACGATTATTATAAAAAGCATGGTAGAGGTTGGTGGAATGGTGGTAACAATCACAGACATAAAAATAGATATGCCGGTGACAATCGAAAACAATATTACCATAATATCCCATTTAATGGCGGTTTCACTGGAAAAGTTCATAGTGCTCCTGTCACTCGCAGCTGTGAAGATGATACTGAAATATTGATTGTTGATGATGATGTCAGTTCAGATTCCGACATCGTTGATGTTGATTTTATTGACATTGGCGATGACTTGGTTCTCGTGGAGAATACTCTGGAATCAATTGTTCAATCAAAAGATAGCATCATGCACCAAGATAACGAGGAATACATAGGTGATTTTGCTGTTGATGGTGATGACGCGTCAGGTTATAATCACAAAAATGATTTGTATCCTCAAACACATTCAAATCATGTTGTGACAATTGACTCGCACAAGCAGCTATTAAACGATGATGGTACATTCAAAGATGAATCTGATCAAAGAAAGTTCGATGATTTAATTGCAAAATGGCTATTCAATGGTGATGATAGAAATACAGAAAAGGTTTTTGTAAATGGAAGATGTGTTGTCGATAAAACTATATTTTCCTAACTAAACTAATAAATCATAAACATAATATTATTAGGCATGCTTTGCTATTTTTTGGGTATTTCTCTTTTTCTCTCTTCTATTTTACTGGTTGTTGTTCAATTATTATTTATTTCATTTTTGATTTTCCTGCATGGAACTAAGATTGTTTACTTGTTATAGAATAAAAGGAACTTTATTATTTAATTGTCTTCTGTAGGTCAAATTGATAACTTATACTATTGTAAAAATATAAAAACTGTTTTTATTGCATCAAGTTTATGGCAAACTGCTTTAACTTATTAGTAATTATCAGTACTTGCCTCAAGCATTTACTTTTTATGTAACTCAAGTGACCCACAGTCGAATTAAAAAAAATTCTCAAATGAGATAATGAATACAAATACATGGCTGATCGTTGTGAAGCATTATGACACAGTTTCAATTCGAAAAATCAACATAATTCTTGGATGAAAAATGTAAGTGGGATTTCATATTTTTTGATAGTTATTATAATTTGCTAGTTGTTTTCACTACAAAGGAACAAATTATTCCGAAAATACATAAAGATTGTAAAAGATGTATTAAGTTATCTACAAGATCTAAAAGAATACTAACTGATTGCGCTCAAGCCCAGGTGGATCATTTCCCCACAACATTGTCCACAGTCACTTCATTATTACCATCATAATGAGCTTTGAAAAATGTGTAATGCAAAACGATATCATCGATATTTCTCATTGATGGATCTTTTGCAAAATCAGGATCAATAAAAAAAAATACTGGCATGTCAACTTCCTCACCAGCTAATAACTTTTGTTCTTCGAAACAAAAACATTGAATCTTATTGAAGTATGGGGCTGCTTCACCTGGTGTAACAGAATATGTAGCCATACCTACGATGTCTTTTACCGAATTATTTTTAGCCTTATAAAAAGCCAAAGCGGTTTCACCAGGTACAAGGTAAACTTCACGCTGCTGGGGAGTAAATTTCCAAGGTAAAATTCCCGAGGTTTCGGCAGTGAAAGAAATTCTAATTTTCTTGTCTGTATCCAATGGAACCAACTTATCTTTGGTGAATCTAGTAGAGTCTGTGATTGGGATACCACCCCATCCTGTACGCTGACAAAGTGCACGATAAAGAGGAACTGAGGCATACGCTAATGTCAAGAACCCGATACCTACACTTGCTGCGTAATTGAAAGCAGTTCTATTTCTATGGCTGTATTCATTCTGTCTTTTCGAGCGTAAATATTCCAAAATCTGTTCTCTTGATGGCTGACTTTCTTTATTTGCTGCCTGCTGTTGTCTAAAAATGTTTCTATTTGTGGAAAAGTGTTTATTTTGCTTTGTTATTGGTCTGTAAGCGTTTACTATTGTTGTTCTAAAAGTGATTGATCTTTTTGAGATGGACAGCAATCCAGACATGAAAAACTGTTTGAACATTGTGATCTGCCTAATTCTTTCTAAATTGATAATAGGCAAAGGGAAAAATGAACAAGAATACCAGTAAGTAAAGAACGGTTAATGCAACACAACTACATGAAATTTCAATTCTGAATAACTCTTCTCTGTTAAGGAAAACAAGATATGCAACCTTCTGTTACATGAAGAGGAGCTTAAAAAATTCAAGAAAAAAAATATTCGAAAGTAATGGTTTGTAGCGATGGCTCAAGAGTATTCCGTTTTGGGAAATACCCATATAACTCTAAATGAATAAAATAGAAGACATCAGCAGACATGGATAGGCATGCAAATCGCAAAGCTTACAGAAGTGAATAAGATATTAAAACAAATATATGTAGAGATATATTCTAATGCGTCATCATTATAAAAAGTGAAAAAAAATCAAGATAAGATACAACGAAGAAAATAAATCGACCACACATAAGCATTTCAACAACTGATTTAGTTGGCGGATTGCTTGAAGGCAGCGATCTTGGCTTCGACTCTGGCCTTTCTTTCTTCCTTGGTGAGTTTTTGTTGTCTGTATTTGAGGGTGTTTTGTTTGTATTGATCCTTGGTGAACTTCTTTTCGGTTGGCTTGAACTCTGGGTCAGCTCTGATGGCTTCGTGGGCAGAAGCATACAAGTCTTCAATAGCATCGGAGTCAATGTCGTTAGCAATGTAGTTCTTGAAAACTTCTCTGTATTTTTCTTCATCATCATCGGCTAATTCTTCCATGTATTCAGCAATGTGACCACCGAAGATGTAGTTTCTCAACATGTCTGGGTCAATTTCTTCGGCTTCGAAATCCCAACCTGGGAATCTGTTTTCGGAGTGAGGAACGTACAAACCACCGTCAGAAGCACCCTTCAAGACACCAAAGATCTTGGCACCAGTGGTGGTTCTTTGTAAACCGATATCCAAAAAGACCTTGAATGGTCTTGGACCGTCTTCGACAGCTTCGGTTAACTCGTATTCACCTTCGACTTCGGTGACACCTTCGTAGGTTTCATCCAAGCCTAATTTCTTCAAGGCTCTTCTGGCAACCAACAAACCAACGGCGTAAGCAGCAGACCAGTTAGTCAAACCGTACTTGATTCCGTATCTTGGCAATTCGTGGGCGTAAGCAGCACACAAAACAACATCACCAGTGATTTGGGAGGAGACGATTTGAGCAGTGATGTCCTTGTGGGAGAATCTGACAACCAATCTGTACTTTGGAGAGGAGTACTTAGCCTTGTGTTGGGCGACTAATCTCTTTCTTTGGTAGTAGTCAGTCTTACCTTCTCTTCTTCTTCTGAATGGAGTTTGGTATCTGGAACAGTAAGCAGAGGTCTTGATTTGGTTAACGTCGAAAGGCATTTTGGTGATCTGTGTGTCGTGCTATGGTTAATCGTGCAAGAAGAGAGAGTAGGAGATACAAAATAGACAGCAAGAAGAAGGATAGTTCTATACTAATATTCAATACGAAGTGAAAGTTTTTGATTTTTTTTTTTCAATATTTCAGAGAAGAGCCCTGCGTGCGTGTTACTGGTTCTTTTTTATTTTGAAAAATGAAAAATGAGAATCGCAAATCGAAAAAAATTAAAAATCTGGTGTAAGGATGTAAGTTTTCACTTTGATGACTGCCTTAAAGATGTCGATTATTCTGAAGATCTGAAGGACTTTGGTGTCTACGGGGTGCATAAGGTCATAAGCCCTTCATTTTACGAAAGTTTAGGTTTACGAAACCTAACGCGCGTCAGACAGATTGTACAGACTGAGAAATGAGTACCACAAGGACGCTGCAAATAGATTACAACAGACCGCAACATATTAAAATCGATAACCCAGTAATAACAACAGAGGAACAAGGAAGAACAAGCACAGTAGCCTATATAGCCGAAAAGATAAATGATTGCAAATACAACATACATACTGCGAGTACTTGAGACAGGACCGTTGGTCAGACAGTTATGTAAATGTGGTCAACAATCAATAAGATGTGTGTTATGTTGGTTGTCTGGACACCAGGAGCATAGGCCATATAGTTTTTAAGGCTATAATGTCTCTAAGCTATTTTGGCTTTCAAGTTCACGGGCTCGCAACACCAACGTCTATGTCTTTATCTCAGTGACAGCTTGTCAGCACCCTTCTGACAAACAGTATGGCTGTGGCACATTTTCGTTTTTTTATTGTCACTTTTTGTCTAATTGTTTTCCAGCAACTTTGACTTTTTCTTGTGAGAAATGCTTTTTCAGGTTTTTTCACGAATGCTCTTCTTTCGAAGATTTTTTGGATGGATTAAAGTGTCACGTGTTGCCCTTAAAACATGCACGTGAACAAAATCTTTTTTCACAATTCCATCAAAAACTTAACATATTGAAACCCGTAAACCTGAAAGAAAAAGCTAGACGTTTATTGGGGGAACCGGAAGTAGCCGAAGACTACTGGGACAACACCAAGGACACCAGAGCCTACAAAGTGACAGACGCCAGCGTCTGTTCAACAGATTGTGCATTGAAAAACATAATCCTGTTGAATTCATCAGCTCTGAACATATATTTAGAGAGTGAGAGAGCATAAACGCCCCAAAGCGTTGTTTTTATATAGAACAATACATAAATTCAGCAGCACACACAATAGCAATATTCATCAAAAATACCTTCAATTAGCCTGGACCTTTGATCTCATACACTCAAAAAACACCAAAATTACTCAGTAACCTGTTGAAGCAAGCCCTTGGCCTCTGACAAGTCCTCAGGGCCCTTGTAATCAGCCAAATATCTCGATAAATCGTTGGCGTGCTCTGCGATTTTCGCAGCAATCGCAGGAATCATCTTCTGCGACTCCTCCAAAAGCTGCACTTGCACCTTCAACTTGTAATTGTAGTCAAAATCTTCCGTCTCAGGTTTGTTCGTCATAAGCTCCTCCAAGCGGGTCTGCTGCTGATTCAACTCGTCCTCATATATCTGTTTCTCTCTGATAAGTCTTCCGAGCGCTTTCGTCTTGATCACTAGCGGTGTTGGACTCATTTTCTGTTATCTTTCTCTTTCTATTTTGCAAACAAAGGAAAAAAAAGTATTAAACTACTTCGTCTCAAAAAATTTAATCACTATTTGTTAAACTCTTGCTAATACCTATTAAGTCTTGATGCTGTTTCAGCCGGAATCCCTTATTGGCATATATCTGATCTGTTAGTAAACAGAGTTTTCCTTTTGACAAACAAGTGCCAAATATCGCAAAGTCCATGGTTACGGGGCGATGCCGGAAAGATGTGTTACCCGGCCTTTAGCTTTTTTTTTTTTTTTTTTTTTTTTTTTTTTTTTTTTTTTTTTTTTTTTTTTTTTTTTTTTTTTTTTTTTTTTTT
>JASTVB010000038.1:0-132964 GCA_031125705.1 Saccharomycopsis babjevae | reverse complement strand
GTTGATTAATTAAAAAAGGAGAGACATCCTTTTTTTCTTTTTTTGGTTTTTTTTTGTTTGGTTTTTTTAAAAAAAAAAAAAAAAAAACGATACAGGGTTTTTAATTTTTTTTTTTTTTTTTTTTTTTTTTTTTTTTTTTTTTTTCGCTCTTTTTTTCTCTTTGATTGGAATTTACTTTTATATAAACATCAAAGACTAATTTTAATATCAATCTTCTGAAGTTTGGTTGAAGATGAAAATTTCAAAAAGTTCAAATTAAGGGATATTTTACAGTAAAGTCAATTGGAAGCAAAATCCAGTGTATCATTACTTAAGACAAAATCTTTTTTAATTTTTCCTTGCGTTTTTTTTACTAAAATTTTTCTTTTTTATGGATATGTTGAAGAAGAATATTTATTACGAGATCTAGACAGCTATATTGGAAATAAATATTAATCTTTCTTTTCATTGCCATTTATTTCCTTTTGAATTTCTACTAAAGCATCTTTCAAGATATTTTCACCATACAGTATGGTGTTTGTTCTCTTCAATTGATTAAGATCATCGCTGATATCGTTATAAGTGTTTTGAATTTCTTCAGTGGACAATTCAGGGATAGCTTGTTCAAATTCTTCGTAGTTCTTTTTGTCTTCGATAATCTTACGCAATTTATCATTTTTGATATCACTAATAACTTTCTCATATGCAGGCATCTTTTTATCAACAGATATCTCGGAATTGGCAGGAGCAGCTTTGCTGGTGAACGCTGGATCAGTAAGTGCCTTTTGTTCATCTGTAGCGTGATGCAGCTTAAGAAACTTGATTACCTTAATGCTGAACGGACCCTTAAAGATGAAAAAGGTCAAAAAAATTCCAAGGATTGGAATAAAATAAACTGTTGACCAGCAATAAACCAGCTTACTGAATTCTAAAAGAACAAAAGGCTGAACCATGAAACCAAAACTAATTTGCGTGACAACCCAACTAAGAATGTCATAAAAGAATTTAGAGTATGCATTCTTGAGAAAAATTGGTCTAATGTTTCTTCTGTAGATTTTCATACATGTTTGGAAAAAGGCAACAATAACGAAACTAAAGTAGTAACCAGGCTTGATACCATGCCAGAACGCACTTATGAGGAATGTAAATAAAGTCAGTTTAAAACCAGGCTTCTTATTTTTTTTTTTAACTCTTAAATAAACAGCATTTTTCAACCATTTATTTGTATTCATATTCCATGCTTCAAGACAGACATGAGCGTTTTGTCCCAATTCGAAGCCTAACGGATCAATGTTTTGAATCCCATTCCACAATGGTTTGTTGGTTTTCTTATCAGTCCCATTGTAACCTAAGCCTGACAAAATGCATGCGGATTCAGATATTGACCAAGCCGTATAATATTTAGATCTGTAATAGAAACCTAGGATGTACAAGTAGACAAGTTTGTAAAGAACATTTAGGTTTAAGTATTTTGGAGAATAGATGTCATCAGCTGAGAATCTCGTATCCAATTGAAGAAATAAAACGGCAAAAAAGATACCTTGAAAAAACTTGGTGATAACAACTTTGTAGTTACTGGGTCTTTTGGATGAATTGCCAAATTTATCGTTCAAGAAATTGTTGTAGTCTTTGAAGTCAATTGAAGGACCAGTTAATAAAGATGGAAAAAAAAATGCATAACTAATGAAATCAATAAGTTTTGGAAATTCTACCACAGTTTTACTAATTTGGTATGAGTTTAATTCCTGGCTTTTGAATCTACCATCATGAATATTCCAGCCAAATGACGTTAACTTGATGACCAACACCATTTGAGCGCCAGTAATATCAATTTTATTGGGATCATATACGTCGTCAATGAAAAATTGAGCTGCTAAATGATTTATACACAAATGGCCAACACAGAACACAAAATTGATCCAAGGCATAATAGGATGCTTAATATATTTGGTGATTACAAAAGTACCCAAAGCTGCAACTAATAGAGTTACAAACCCATTGAAAATATTCAAAACACCAAACAAATAGAAGGAGGCAACACCAATAACATAAATATTTTTAAGAAGTTTGTTATTCTTTGGCAAGTATCTCAAAATGAAAGCAAATGGGAAACTGATGAACAAACAAACTAACTGTTTGAAAAGTCCAGGATCCATACCAACTTCATTGGACAATTTGGTAACATAATAACCAGGGTTGAACACTTCTAAACTAATCGTCATTCTTTAGAAATGCCAGCTATTTCTTCGACACAGTATTTTTTATTATCAGCTCAAAATATATGTTTCTTTTTATACTGAATCATTAGAATACCTTATTCATGAAATATTTATTGTATTACTGAAGGAATTAGATTTGTTCATAAATATATCAGACACTAGGTATAAAAAGGGATATCAAAAATTAAAAAAAAAAAAAATAATGCTCAGGTGATACATACCGAAGTATGCAGTATAATACATTTGATCACAGATTTTTTTTCGATATCGAATACAAAAAAAGTAAAAATATATTTGTAGATAATATCCATAACAGCCATATTGCTCATGTGTTGAAATAACAGATATGGGCCCAACAAATTTATTCAAGAGTAACGCGAAAACATCTGTCACTTTATAATTTATTCTTTTATATGCAATTTAAAAAAAATGGTTCACTATATAACATTGGCCACCTGCAATTTAAACCAATGGGCCCTTGATTTCGAAGGTAATAGAGATCGTATTGTTGAGAGTATCAAAATTGCTAAATCTAAAAATGCTAAATTGAGAGTTGGGCCTGAGTTGGAGATTACCGGATACGGATGTTTGGATCATTTTTTGGAGAATGACACTTTTCAGCATTCTTGGGAAATGTTAGCAACGATTCTTCAAAATAAAGAATGCTATGATATATTGCTTGATATTGGGATGCCAGTAATGCACAAGAACGTTAGATATAATTGCAGAGTGCTCTGCTATAATGGAAAAATTATTTTTATAAGACCGAAGCTCTGGCTTGCTAATGATGGTAATTATAGAGAAATGAGATTTTTCACACCTTGGTCTAGACCAAAACATATCGAGAGTTACTTATTACCAAGATTTATTCAGAAAGTCACAGACCAATTGACCGTGGAATTTGGTGATGCTGTAATTTCTACTTTAGATACCTGTGTCGGTATTGAGACATGCGAAGAGCTATTTACTCCAAATTCTCCGCATATCGGCATGTCGCTAGATGGGGTCGAAATCATGACCAATTCTTCGGGTTCACATCATGAATTAAGGAAATTGAACACAAGAATGAATTTGATTAGAGAAGCTACTATGAAGTGCGGTGGGATTTATTTGTATGCCAATCAAAGAGGTTGTGATGGAGACAGATTGTACTATGATGGCTGTGCGTTAATTGTAGTTAACGGTTCAGTACTAGCGCAGGGCAGTCAATTTTCTCTAGAAGACGTTGAAGTTATCACTGCCACTGTTGATACTGATGAAGTTAAAAGCTACAGGGCTTTAATGAGTCATGGTTTACAAGCAGTTCACGAAAAGGAACCTTATAAACGTATTCATGTCCCTATCGAATTGTCACCCAGTAGTGATACTGTTAGTGATTACAAGCTTTATCCAACAAACCCAATTGAAATTAGATACCATTTGCCAGAAGAAGAAATTGCATTTGGACCGGCTTGTTGGTTGTGGGATTACTTAAGAAGATGTAAAGCCGGAGGATTTTTTTTACCGTTGAGTGGTGGTATAGATTCTTGTGCTACTGCAATGATTGTACATTCTATGTGTAAATTAGTCGCAAATGCAGCCAAAGCTGGAAACGAACAAGTTATTAAAGATGCTAGAATAATAACTGGTTTGGCTAATATTGAACCTGATTATTTACCAACAGATCCACAAGAGTTTGCAAACAGAATCTTTCACACCACTTATATGGGAACAGTAAATTCATCCAAGGAAACCAGAGAGAGATCTAAGCAATTAGCCAGTTGCATTGGTTCGTATCATATTGACTGCAATATTGATACTGTTGTTGCATCCATAGTTTCATTATTTGAAGTTATCACAGGTAAAAAGCCGATTTTTAAAATATTTGGAGGCTCTCAAATTGAGAATTTAGCTTTACAGAATATTCAAGCTAGATTCAGAATGGTGTTGTCTTATATGTTGGCGCAATTGTTACCATGGGTTCGTGATAAAAAAGTGGGAGGCCTATTGGTTTTAGGATCTTCTAATGTGGATGAATGTTTAAGAGGATACTTGACTAAGTATGATTGTTCTAGTGCTGATTTAAATCCGATCGGAGGTATTTCGAAGATTGATTTAAAAAAATTTATCAAATTTTCAATCGAATACTTTGGGTTTCCAATATTGGATGAGTTCATTCATGCCACTCCAACCGCAGAATTAGAGCCAATTACACAGAACTACGTTCAATCTGATGAAATTGACATGGGAATGACCTACGATGAATTGCTGGTTTTTGGAAAATTACGCAAGGTTGAAAAATGCGGTCCCTACTCGATGTATCTTAAGTTATCACACACATGGAATGATAAATTTACTCCAGAACAAATAGCTGCAAAAGTTAAACGTTTCTACTTTTACTACGCTATCAATAGACATAAACAGACTGTAATTACTCCCGCATACCATGCGGAACAATATTCGCCTGATGATAATAGATTTGATTTGAGACCATTTTTGATTGATGCAAGATTTACCTGGGCCTCTAAGAAAATTGACGAAGCTGTAAAAAATGCATCGTAATTAACAATTATTTTTTTCAATTAGCTATTTCTATACCTATTGGTGCTTCATAGTTTATTTTATTTTTTATTTTGTTATATGATTTGCACTCTTACTCTTATTTGATCAATAATATGAATAAAAAAAAATTACTATTTGAATTAAATTAATTTATTTTACGAATCGTTTTGCTAAATAGAATATATTTAGATCGTTTAGAGATGATTCAGCTATTTGAAAAAGAAAGTGTATTTCAAGAATAAGAATGTCGGATAATATCATTAGAAAGCTCGCTAATTCAGGTTCTTTTTTTTTTTTAATATACATTTTTTACTTGTGATATTTTTTTTTTTTTTTTTTTTTTTTTTTTTTTGAGGGGAATTTCTGAGGGCTATTCATTGTTGTTGCTGTTATTTAGAATATCGAAAAAAAGGAATTAAAGTTAAAATTCATATTTTGAAACATTAGTAAGCTTTAGATTGACACTAAAGGAAGAAAGATAAAGATAAAGATAAAAATAGTAATCAAAATCAAAATTTTGTGGAGGCTACGAATTAATGAACTTTAGCCAGAAATCATATAACTAAATATATTATTTGGAAAACCAATAATAGTGTAGTTTTTCAATTTTACTCACACGAAATAAACTATTTATTAAAAAATTTCCTTTTTGATAAGTAAACATGGTAACCGAAGATTTACAAACGGCTGGTTCGCAAATTCGTCGAAAAAGGTCTATTTCAATGAACAAATTGTTTTCTTTTGGATTTGGAAACAACAGCAATTCTAATTCCTCCACAAATAATAGCACTTATGGTCTGAATATTTCCCACGTTGATAGTAAAAATTCACCGGAGGCTAATACGATGGCTAATAAGCCAACTTCGAATATCAAAACACCAGAGCTAAATGATTACGCAATAATTGATGATCTTGATAGTAAAACTAGAGATGAAAATTTCGAGCATGACGTCAAGAACATGAGTTCGCAAAAAAATTACACCTATAACGTGCCATACAAACTGACGGAAATTGATAGTGGAGAAGAGTCAGATTTTTGTCCTGCTCCTCCAAAAAGCAGTCCTGTAAGACATACCAAAGACGAATATCCAGCAATAGATACAGTAACAGGCGCATATGAGGCTATCAACGATGATGAACAGATTAATGGTTCAATTAACGTAAATCCAATTGTGGAAAATGAAAATCAAGCCAATGAAGGCAATGCAAACCCTACTATGGTTCTATCTCCTTCTTCAATTACATCTAAGAGTTTAGGAAAAATAAAGAGCTTGTTTAAGTTTAATAGCAACAGCTCCGAGAGTAATAGTTCCCCGGCTCTCCATAGCCCGAGTGGTGTTGCAACGCCCACAATAGTTTTCCCTCTGTTAGACAAAACATCTCCTAATGCTTCACCAAACGATGCATCATATTTTAGTGGTGATAAAAGTGTCGATGAAGAACAAATATATGAACATGAATATAATGAATTACCAGAAAATATGGCTGATAAAAGTTTGGGCACAATAGCTGTATCTCAAGATGAGTCTTCTCCGCTGCAGTACGATAATGGTTTTTTAAGTAGCACCAATAATAATAATAATATAATGGTGACGGCAGTAAGTATAACAAGCTCTTTAACATCTAATTCAGCCGGAGATCATACAAATGATAAAGTATCAAATGCAACCCCTTTAGCTGGAAATTCTACAAATTTACTTAATGATCATGTTGAAAATCTCAATGAAAATATTATACAAAACTCTGAGAATTCTAATTCACAATCTACATCATTAATGGGAAGATTACGCCGTATAAGATCACCATCCTCCCCAACTATTCCATTGTTTTCCAACTCAACAAATACGAGTATGGCAAACAATAAAACTGATTCTCGCAGTACAGGCAGTAAGAAAATATTGAACTCGGGTGTCATTTCAAGTAATCCATATTTTGCCCATCAGGGTTTACCACCTCATATGTTAAATAAAAATGCTTCTCAATTGAGAATTGAAACCAATAATATAGTAAAAAATATGAAATTATCTGATAACGCCAATACAGAACAAAAATCAGCCAATATTAATTATAACAACAATAGTGGTAATGGTGGCCATAAGTCCCCATTTGCGACTGCCTTTAAATTGTTGCATAATAGTAAAAAACACGATAGTAATGACAATAATGTTAACGGGTTTAGTCACACTAATGGAAATTCACAAGAGAATGAAAAAGTGCAGGGTGGACCAATTGTTGATTCTCTTTCTAAAGAGCATTCAAAAATCATTGATAATCATCCAAAAGTGACAGTTGGTCAATTGAAGGATACCTCAGAAAATACTAAACAAAAGAAAAAAGAGTCGAATACTAGTAAACATGAAAAACAGCAAATACGCAAATTGAGACGTGTAGCATCTGCACCTTTAGTTCTCAAAGATCAAGTAAAAGCTAATGATGATGGAGAAGCAAATCATCTTCAACCTCCAGCTCCAAAGTTTTTAAAATCATTAGCTAATGAATCAAATGTTGTGAAGAAAAATGAACATATTGGAGAATTAAAGGGTAGACCAAGAAATCAATCTTTCGGCAGGATTTATTCTTCGAATTCGATAAAGGTTTCTGATGTCAAAGTTGATCCATCTTGTTTCGAGAAGGTCAGATTATTAGGACAAGGTGACGTAGGAAAAGTATATTTGGTTCGTGAAACCAAAACTAACAGACTCTACGCAATGAAAGTATTACTGAAGAAGGAAATGATAGAAAGAAACAAAATTAAACGTGTGTTAGCCGAGCAAGAAATTTTATCCACATCAAATCACCCTTTTATTGTGACATTATACCACTCTTTTCAGTCTGAAGATAAGTTATATCTTTGCATGGAATATTGTATGGGTGGAGAATTTTTTAGAGCCCTTCAAACTAGGGCATCCAAGTGCATAAGTGAAGATGATGCACGTTTTTACGCAGCTGAGGTTACTGCTGCATTGGAGTATTTGCATTTAATGGGATTTATTTATAGAGATTTGAAGCCTGAAAATATCCTTCTTCATCAATCTGGCCATATTATGCTTTCTGATTTTGATCTTTCCAAGCAGATATCCAGTTCAAAGAATCCCACAATTGGTGCCAACGGCACCGTTGATACAAAATCGTGTATAAATGGATTCAGAACGAATTCATTTGTTGGTACAGAGGAATACATAGCGCCAGAAGTATTAAGAGGCCATGGGCATACTGCAGCGGTTGATTGGTGGACTTTAGGTATTTTCATTTATGAAATGTTATTTGGAATAACTCCATTCAAGGGAAGTTCTAGAAATAAGACTTTTGGGAATATCTTGAGACATGATGTTACATTTCCTGATCCATCTACAGAGGGCAAAAAGTTTCAAGTTGTTAGTTCGAATTGTAAAAATTTAATAAAACAATTGCTAATAAAAGATGAAAACAAAAGATTGGGATCTCAGTTAGGCGCTGGTGATATAAAGACACATCCATTTTTTAAAAATACACAATGGGCACTATTGAGAAACCAACAGCCTCCGTTAATACCTGTATTAGCTAATAATAATAAAGATGGTGAAAAAGTCAGGGCTATCGAAAGTAAAGATGTATCTGACGTACTATCAAATTTAGCTAGCCCTGCGGAGAGAGATAAAGCAAACATGCAGGAAAAATCCAAGGAAAATGGGGACGATAAGAAAACTAGTGAAGATTCGTCAAATTACAATGTAACTGATGACGATGGAGTTGATCCGTTTGGTAACTTCAGTTCTATCTCTTTGGTATATGAGGGTGAACCTTCAGAGATAATGTATGGTAACAATACCAGTTATGATAAAATTAAGTACACCCACAGCAAGAGTAGATCAAATACTGCGACAAGCGGTGGCAGCAAACATCGTGGATTCTTTAAAAAGTGAGCTGAATCTTTGCTTTAAGTTTGTATTTTTTTTTTACAATTTTTTTTTCAAGTTTTATTGGTATCTATATATATCTCAATACACAATTTAATAAAAATGGACTTACTCTAGGTGGTAATTTTGAAATGTCTATTAATATTATACAGTTGAAAAACATCAAAATGTTTTAATTCCTAACAATCATTCATAGTTTTTTCCGCTATGTCAAACAACCTTGGATAATATTGCTGAATCAAATCATACAACTTAGAGTCAGATAAAAATCTTTTGATACATAGGACATAGCTCGACAACTTTAAAACAATTACTGGAGAAATAGCATCCCGTCTTCCATTTAACAGCTGCAATAGTTCCACAAATTGGCCATAAATATCATTGACTTCCTGATTTACTTTATTTGTGAAAATAGTAGGCCAATACGAGCAATACTTCTGATAAATATTTGGATATCTATTGTGAAATTCATTTCTTTTCAAAAGATGAGTAAGTAAGTCGAAAGCCAAACTATTCACCAAAAAGTTGTCGGGAAGCTCTTTTGTTGAATCTTCTTCAGGTAAAACTTGCCTGTTGTTATAAACAGCTAGTATTTGCGAGTTTGATAGCTCTGAAATTATGGAGTATATCCAAATATCGTAAAACACTTTGTCTATCAATTCTATTATCAAGTAGTCTTCATTATTATTAATTGTCAATAGGTTCAATTCATTTATTTGAAAATTGGAACGGATTATTCTTTTGTTGTGCACATTGGTATCATTCTCTATCAAAATCGGCAATTCATTATCGCTGGCTGCGTGATATGACAAAATCATGATAGAGCTCTTCAATTCCTGCAAGGAAACAATAAAATCATTTTCTTTGCTAGTTTTCAAACTAATATTTCTGGATGCCGCTTCGTTATTGTGCATTCTAGGAAGTTCAAAGTCATTCTTCTTGCATAATGAAAGCTGGGCAAACAAGCAGAAAGGATCAGTAGATAAAAGAACTTTGCTATTTTTATTAGTGGTTGTATACTCAAACAAGCCATATGTACCTAGGGTGAAATACTCTGCCTCTAAGCTGGATTGGTTGTGGTTGCTTTTCAAATAAATTTTTCGTTTCAAAAGGTTTTCCTCCTCTGTTCTATCTAATGGTTCTATAGGTCCATAGAGAGTTCTAGGAAATTGAGAAAATAATTTGTCCATTGACTTTGGAACAACTTTAAAATATTCCATTGTGAATATATGTAATGTTTTTTTTCGCTCTTGATAAACTGTAACTAAGATCTTCTAATAATAGTCACAAAAGGGTTGATTTGATAGAGTCTTCTCTAGCGAATTAATATTCGAACTGAAGAAAAGTTATGTAGCCAGCTGAAAGACAATAAAGCCACAAGCAAAAATCAACCCAATCTACACTACAACATCTTAGCACCACAACACAATTAAAGCCAAAAAGTTGATATTCCTAAACCATGATTAGAGGTGCTCGTAACATTTTTATTTTTTTATTATGACTTTTTGTTTTATTTTTTTTTTATTTATTTTTTTAAGCTTTTTGCATTTTCAATATCTAATGATTTTGATGAAGTTGGTTTTTAATTTGTCCGAATTTAGCATATCGGTAAAATTTGAGTCTGTACATGCAGCGGTAATTTCGGGCCATATATATCATACCTTAACTTGGACATGCATATACCATCTTGCAGTCAGAAGCAACGATACCAACCACCAATCTGTATATTGCGAGGTTTTTTAAGCTTACATGGGCGAATGTAATTTATTTGGCTGTACTTACCAATGATTAGGCAGTCCCAAGATTGGAATAGACCTAAAAAACACGGAAAAGCAAGGAGACATTGAACTATATCTGTTGAAAGCGCAGCTCTATGGACAACGAAAATATTATAGCAGGAACGAAGAAGGCAGATAACCAGAGGGTCTACCTATAGAGCTGATGATCTTGCCGCTAATCATACACATAGTTCAGAAAAAGAAAGACGAGGGGACAACTAATAAAGTTTTAGACTTAAAAGCTCTTAGTGTGACACATGGGCAAAAGGATTTTATTCTCAAACTGCCCGATTATTTTGATATATGGGTAACCCATAGCCAAGCTATAGGTTAACCGTAATTCTGCAGAAAATGCTGCCACATTTCAGCGTGATAAACACAGTTCAATGATCAGCTCTCACTCTAGAAGCTATCAAGATAAATTACTTATGGTAAGTTTTATGTATTGAAAAACAAAATTGAAACCGGATATATAATAGGATAGCACTAAAGAGAAGAGTAAAAAAAGTAAGATAAAAAATTGTAAAAAAATGGAAGAAACAGGAACAGATATGCCTTTATCATGGACTCGCTAAGCCAAACTATATGATCTGTTCAATTTCAAAGAGTTTAATATATTATCTTCTTCAATGTCCAAGTCGTAATCGTCATCCAAATTAAAATCTGCAGCAGACACACCGACACTAGGAGCGCTGTCATCATTGACAGTGTCCTTTGTCAAGCTCTCAGATTTATTACTTTCGGTAAATGAATCGACATAATTTTTACTTCCAGTCTTGCTAAAAATATCAGCACCAAGCAAATTATCCGCATTGCTAATGATATCATTGTCGTTTTCCAAAATGCCTTTCAAAAGCAAGTTTGCAAAATCTTCTTCATTGATGCTACTGAGTTCCTTCTTCATAGTTGATAAATTCAAATCACTACTATTGCTCATTGACAAATTATGCTTATTATGATTGCTAACCTTATTCTTGTTATTGCGCGACATTTTCTTAGCACTTTTTGTAGAACTACCAGCAGCAAGATTCAACTCCCCTGTAATTTTTGGAATAATATCTAAAGGATCAATGCTCATAGTTGCATCTATCAGCAGTTCATTTGCAAGGTTCTGCTTTTGCTTTTTTTCAAGTTCTGCAGCAGCAGCAGCAGCTGCTGCTTCACGTCTCTTCTTTGTGTTGTACTTTTTTCTTGGTTTACCGCTCAAAGTAAGAGTAGTCTTTGTGCCATCGGGATAAATGTACACTTGTTTGGGTTGATTCTGTCTTTTCTGCTTAATAGAGGCTTTCTTCTTTTCTTTTTTGACCTCGCTTGAGGAAGCTGAAATACTAGTTTTGGGTATTATAGCAGGAGATACAGCTATGGATACATCGTTAGTTGAGCATTTCGCAGACAGATCTGGACAATTTACGGAGCCAGAAGACGACATAGGAGAAGTTGCAGCAGTGCTTCCAGAGACGCTTGCGTTTGTAGTGGATGTTGTACTTGCACCAGAGAGGAGCTTCTTCAAAGTATTCTGATCGTAGTGGACGTTTGTGTTGAGGTAACTGACAAATATATCATCGAATTGCTTGTGATTATCACCCACTGAAGGTAACTCGTTGGTGGCCACTGATATGGGAGATAGTTGCAGAAGGTTATTATAGTGGCTGTCGGTAGACGTGTTAGATATACTTAGTGAAAGGGATGGAGACGGAGAATTACTGTTCTGAGAGTTTCGCTCGTCTTCATCCATGCAATGATGAGCTTTATTATTTTGATGAATATGGTGGCTGTGGTTACTATGATGTTGATGGTTATTGCTAAGATGATTATTGTAATGAAGGGAGACGGCGCTCTTAATTGAATTTTGGCGATGATTGTTGGAGCTGTGACATTGATGATGGTGGTGGTCGTTGCTAGTTTTCTTCAACAGCTGAAGATCGATAATGTCATTGAGCTCGTTCAACTTATTATTTTTGTCTAATTTTTCAATTATGAGATTGATGTTATTTGAATTTTTCAAGATATTTAATAGCTGCATTTCATTTTTCAATTTTTTGATAATAATTTTCAATTTCTCGTTTTCGTTCAACTTGCAATTCAAGAGTGTTTGAAGTTCATCTGAGCCTAAACTACCACAATCTGTATGAGCCTTGACGTTGCTCAAGGTTAGATGGTTTGTATGTATCTTTTGCATGATGGGAAATTAAGATATAATTCGGGGATTTGAAAGAATATAGCACTTTATGAACAGTTGTTTCAGTTTAAATAACCGAAGCCGTGATACTCGGAAAAATTAATAAAGTAGTGCTTGTTTGATAAGGAAGAGACTAGGCAAAGGTGAAAATGTAGACGCAAACCAGTAACATCCAGGTTGGCTCTTTTATGACTTGGAATGGCGGCTGAATCGTAATGCTAGATCGAAAAGAGGATGCAAGTTATAACAAAACCAATTGCTATGGAAGGAAAGAAATATTAAAATATGACCAAACCTATAAGGGAGGGAAAATATATTGGCTAGAATAATTGCAGCAGGAGTTTAAAGAAGTCAGATCGAGTCAACACAGGGGTTACGAATTGATCTTTACCAGTACTCTTGACTTTTTAATATGTTTTTTTGCGTCTTTGGCTTCGAAAAATCTTCTATATATTATTCTTCTATTCTTTGAGTTTTTCTTGATTTTGTACTACTGCTTTTAGATCTTCTTCGTTATTTTGGCTTTCTGATATAGCTTTTTTTCTGTTTTCTGGTAGTTTTTTTCTTTTTTTTTCACCTATTTTTCAACGGTTTTTGTATCTATTTTTCAACTTTTTTTAATATCTGATTTCTGCCAATCTATGTTTAAAGAACCTAGCTTCAGATTAGCAATCTTATTATTTTGAGGATCACAATAAATACATGTGTATGTGTTAAAAACAATTTGTGAAATAAACAGGGATGGAAAAGAATACAATTTGAAATATCAAAGAGTAAAAAACCAGCAGACAGAAAAAAAAAATCCCACAAATAGTCAATCTATCAATCTATCAATATGGTTTCTCCTTTTGTATTCTCGGTATTTTTGGTTTCTCGGTACTAATTGTATTGCTGCTTGCATCATTTGCACTACTATTTCTTGCAGAATCAAAAAGTCTCGTCAAAACTAAGTATAAATGTCAGCAACAGATGGCCCGACCGCTCCAGTATGGGGAGGGCTTTTCTTTGGTTCTATTTTTCACTAATGGTAATTTTCATGCAAGTGTGTATGTATGTAATATAATACAGGAAAACAAACGAAGGATGCGAGTGCATATAGACCTTAGCGCTTTTTTTTCTTTTTTTTTCATTCTGATTTTCAGAGCTCATTTTTATGTGTTTCTTCTGTTCCGCAAATTCCCGGGCAACCTCAATCCCGCGCGCATAAATAAGTGGTTTGAGGTAATTCCGGTTATGCCTTGACAAAATAGAGTAACCAAGTTTAGATTTGAAAACAATATTTTGCAGAAACAGAGGTCTAGTATGTTAGAGTTTTTAGATGTTAAGATTTATATGTGTTTGGAGGTTTTTATGTACATTAAGAAATGTTTTTTTTTTATCTTATATGACTTCGTTACACACACGTTTCAACTTTATTAGTTATTGGCTGTTAGCGGTTATAGGTTGTTATTAGTGGCCATTAGTTGCTATTAGTTATTAGTGCTTATTTTTTTATTTATTGATTATTATTTATTGACTATTATTTATTGATTATTATTTATTGATTAATATTTATTGATTAGTACTATTACTATTATTATTGTTATTACTATTCACTATTAATTATTAATTATTTATTAGTTGTGCTTTATTATTCCTTATTTGTTTTTTATTATTCCTTATTTGTTTTTTATTAGTCGTTATTTGTTATTCATTAACCATTAATCATTTTATCATTTATTATTTGTAAGTTATTCATTATTAGCTAATTTTTTTTTTCACCCTTGTAGGTACATTTACCACAAAACACAACCGGACATCGAGGTTTAACAGTGTCTTTTTCCACTATTTGCCACTTGTCCCATCAGTATTTTGTTTTTCAGCGGGGCAATCCTGCGCTGTTGCTTGAATTTGTGGGGCACATAAGAGAGTAACCCAGCAGATAAAAAACGAGTTTACCAGAAAGTGATTAATCACGTCAGTTTAGTGACAATCAACCCCAATTCAACAAAATTACGTCAGTTCAAATTTGACCCCAATTGAATAATAACTTACGTAGATTTGGTTATTTACCTTCAATCATTAGCAAGTAACCTCAATTCAACAATAAGCTGCGTCAGTTTGAATCATAGCCAATCTTCTCCTCAACGAGCGAACCCAAACACATTATTGTATGTTTGTAATCAATAATCAAATATCAAAAAAGTAAACAAAGCAGCGATATGATCTCATAAGCGATTATAACAGGTTCTTGTAAGTGAAAATTACCCCACAATTGCTAGCCTAGCTCAACACTATTCATTTTGATACAATATATGTTGCAAGACACTGGCGACTAGCTGTTCGGCTGTTTAAGTGCGATTACATTGTTTTTTGCTACAAACACCTCTTTATGTTATTTTACTCCTGGTCTCACCCCAGAAACAAGTTCGCGATTCAGAATCTCAAGAAAAAACAGTGAAAGGCTGAACACAAATATCTAGAGGAAAAACTGAAATACAAGTTTTCCTACGAGAAAAAAGGTAACGTCTCTAAAAACAGTTAGGATTGCATTTTTTATTGTAATTTCAAATATACGCAGTAAGTTTTGATGTCTTCTATTTTGTGCACTATTTTGATGCACTATTTGTTTTTAAATTGTCCGTATCTAAACTATTCGCTTCTAGATTCTGTATTTATTCTGTTCGCTTCTGTTCAAAAAACAGTTTCTGACACACTGTATCAAAGTTACACAACTTACCATTCTTCAATTGGATTCTTCTTGTATTCCTCATATGCCTCCATGTTAAAATATGATATTTCAGTCTCGTTTTCAATCCCATAATCTTGCAATGTCTTATCATTCTCATAGAGAATGGTTTTAGCATCATCATCCGTCAAATTTATAACTAAGTTCATACTTTTGGACCCATGTGCTTTGGTATATAACTTCAAAGTGTCAAATTTGACATTTCTAAATGGTCGAAATGCTCCTTCTGTTGCAATTGCCTTGTTAATTTCTTCTTTTAACTGTTGTACCGTAGTTTTGGTTAAATCAATGTTATGAATAATATGGTTTTTTACATTTCTGTATGGAAATGACTTTATAACTCTAATAGTAATTATCGCCTCAGTTGCTAGATATGTATTTCGTTAGTTTTCTTTCTTTATCAAAATAAAAAATACAACCCCAGTTCTGAGTATTCTCCCCCTTATCGATTCCTTCTTTTAAAGTAACGTATACACGCATTCTCAGCTTCCTGTCACTTACCTGGACGCGTTGTTGATGTCAACGGTTCTTCTAAATCGTAAATATTGCTGGACATTTTCCAATCTCTGAATTCAACGATATTTCGGTTTATTGTTAAAATGATGTAGGCAAATATTCATAAATCACTACTGCTTAATACCATTTGAACCTTCATTATTGCATGATTTATTGTATCTATATTACCTTGGGTCTGATGAATGAAAAAAAAAAAAAAAAAAATGTGAACCACAAAAGAATAATAAGGTTTGAGAGTCAACCAAAGAAAGAAAAAAACTCACGTGACACTTTTATATAGCTCTTTTAAAGTAAATAAGATCTATTTAATGACAATTTATTAACGAAAAACCATCATGCATTCTCATAAGAAAAGCCTAAGGATAGCTCAATCTGAGATAATAGCTTCGCATTTTGCTCTTGGGTTGTAAGGCCGAACATCTGTTGCACAAACTTGACTATTGATTGCTTTGGAAATTCTGTTTTTGCACGTCGACCCAAAGAATACTCAACCAAGGTTAAATCGTCACTTTTTTCCACCACCTTAACTAGATATTCTTGTTTTTCCATGGTTCGCAAAAAATCAGACAAAGTAATTTTTTCTCCAGGAAGTGAAGTTCCTCCTCCACCAATATTGTACATATTTGGAAGCTTGGTATCTTCCTTGATTCCAAAATGATTGCTCAAATATTGTATCAATTCTTTCTCATTCATATTATTTGATGACAATGCTACGATACTGACAATGATTATAATCAAAGAGTTAGAAATCAAACTGGAATCTGTGAATGGTAAATTTTGCTTATCGTCCAAGGTTTTCATATCCTCGTGAACGTTATCGAAATATTTGATAGCAGATTGTTTAAAAAATTCATTTAACAAAAGCTTTTGGGCCTCCGATAATGTGTTGATTAATATGTAAGAGCCCGAACTTTTGTTGCTTCTTGTATTCTTTTTCTTTGCGGAGTCAGTCTCATTATTGGCAGTCAGTTTGTCATTAGCTTCTTTATTGTTGGATTTTTTCTTTAGGTTGTCTTCGCTCGTGCCAACATTTGATCCAAATTTCCGCTTACCGGACTTCTTGAATTCTTGAGTTGGTAGCATCACTAGTTTCATCCCAAACACTTCCTCCAATATCTCCTGACATTTCTCGAAAACCAAATCGAAACCAACTTGTCTAAAACTTTCATTTTCCCAAACAATCCGCTGAAGATTGTTTCTATTTATGATTTGCTTTTTATATTCCAATGAGAACACTCCTCGCACCATCTTATTGGCCATCTTCACAATTGCATCATTATATTTGGGCACTGGCACATCAACTGGCTCAACGGAATTTTCAAACACTTCCGAGCTCACCTCCTCTTCCTCGATAATTTCTTCATCCTCTGGAAATGCAAGTCTTCTAGTACGTCTAGGCATCCTGTTTCTATTATTCGAATTTCCTTAATTTTCCTTAAATAAAACTGTGAAGAAGAACAAAATTTACAGTTTCCAACCTGATACGCTATTCGAAAGTAGTTTTACCCTACTTTGATTGTATATATAGGAATTATATGATATTAGAAATCGATTAGAAAAGAAATGGCTCACAAAAAGGTGAATTTTTGTTTACTTTCTTTCGTAATTTTTTATTTTTTTTTATTTTTTTTGTATATGGCTAAACGCGACGCGTCGAAATATCCAAACCATCAATTAAAAAGCTGTATTAAGTAAATCAGAATAGAACAATAGATGGGGGGGGGACAAGTACACCACCAAGTTTCTTTGAGGCAATCTATTCATCAGTGAAATTTGTAGTTCAGATATTCTGACTAAGTTTTAGTGTTCTTCTGTAATTATTTTGATACAGTTTTAGCAAGATAAAGAAAAAAGAAAAACGTCGGAATTTTCTGAAACCAAAATATACTTTGAAAACGACTCAACTCTGCAACAAGTGGTGTGCAACACAAGGTTGAACTTATACTGATTAAAAGGTAGCTCAAATCAAGTCCAAGTAGGAAAAAAAAGCTAATATCACCAATATGTGGATTAGTTAATATCACCAGTTATGAATATTAATTAGACTTCATGGTTAACTCAGTCTTGCTCAATTATGTTGTGACAAATATTATTTTATTGTGTAACCTCAAAAAAATCAAAAAAATCATACACTTTTAACGAAGATATTTTTTCAATAGAATCAGTGGAATGCTTATGTTTTTGCATTCGCATGAATGATTTCTATAGAGCATCTATCGAATCATCATCATACTCTACTATTTCATTTGATTTATGTCTTTGTAATTTTCGATATTTTACTGCATTCTTACTCTGAGTCAATTTGGTAATCAGGTTTGCTGCCTACTAATTCTCTAGCATGTGTTTCTTGAGGTAGAATTAGTAATTAGAACTTTTTTCATCTTGAGAAAAGGTTATTAAAGTCAAGAACATACATACGGCATGACGGAAAAAGTCTCGAACTGTATTTTTTCATAATTTACTAAATTTTTGTTTTTCAGAAAGGTACAGCTATATAGAGACACCGCATTCAGACCTATTGCTAGGTGAAACTTTCGTGTACTATATCGCTATCCAGAAAAGACAATTAATTATCATGCAAAGATGACTAAATCATTTCTCAAGCAAACTACAAGTCAGATAGAAAAGTAATTTCCATTATTTATCAATCGAAATACAAATAGGAATAAAAAGATAAACATACAAATAATAAAAGAATCTGGCAAAAAAATATAATATCAGCTATTTTCTGCGCAACTGTTGGAATTAATTAGGCATAGCGATATTTAAAAATAAATAACAGTATTATAAGATAGAAAATAAAAAATAACAACGAAATGCTGTTACTTCCTGCAGACATTACAGATCCTTGGAATGAGGCTTCCCCAGAACCTGAAAACTTACCCACATCAGCATTATCCACATCATTATATGAGCCTGGTTCTCTTTTTTCCGATAATGCAAGATCCTCATCGTCCCCCATATTGACCAGTCAGCCTGACGCACACCACGATGGATTTATTCTGTCTTCTCTGGTAGTGTCAGCTCCTCCGCCATTGCATCTGATCTTGGATCATTCTTCTTTAAATCCTCTCAAACTTCCTGCTGATCTGGATAGTGCGTTGATAACTGGAGAAGTACCAGAAATGAATATACATATCGCAGCGCTGTCTGATGCGCCTGTTATTGGTGGAGACAGTGAAGATCTTATTTTACAAAACGGGGATTTGGAAGATTTGTTAGAATTTATCAAAGAAAATAAAATAATTTCCTTGTCAAGCTATAAACTATTGTTCGATAGATCCAGTGGATATCTCAATCGTGACGACACTATTAAGTTGATTGAATTTATCAAAATTGAAGAAATATTAGAATCAAAATATCAACTAAACCAAATTCAAATCGAGAACTTGTTTAATTATATCACAAATAATCCAAATGATGCATTGCGGGTTAATTACAAAATTTTCGAAATCTTAATTGGCTTGGCAGAATTAGAATTTGAAAAATTAGGTGAAGGTAATTTGTCGAATTTGAAACAGTATTTTATCAAATATAAAAGATTTCCACTTTTAGCAAATGTATTGAATGAGGATTCTAAAAAAACAAATTTAAATAATAGCACTAGCAGTATTAACAGTAGCATTTATAATGATGAGCAATCAAATGATATTTTTTCATCTTTGGATAATTATAATCTTATGACAACTGACTTGGTGAAAGTAATTGAAATTCCAGAGAAAGAAGGTCTTTTCATGAAGCACATCAATTATTTGATAAAGCATGATTATAATTTTGGAGTTAATACTATAAAGAAAGTTGTGAGACGGTATAGTGACTTTATTTGGTTGAATGATATCTTGTTAACCAAATATCCATTTAGATTGATCCCAAAACTCCCACCAAAGGGCTTTTCGGGTAAGTATTTGCATCTTAAATTGAAATTTCGATAGTTATTGGCTTTATCTTTACTAACTATTTTTTTTTTTTAGGAAATAACAACGATATTATATTTTTGGATAAAAGAAGACGACAGTTGAGTAGATATTTGAATTTAATTATGAAGCATCCTATTTTGAGTAAAGAAGTTATGGTTATAATGTTTTTGACAATTCCTACGGATTTAAATAGCTGGAAGAAAAAGAGCTTGAGTAATAATCCGGAATTTTTCAACGTTGTCGAAGAATTTGAAGGTAAGAAAATAAGCAAAAACTTCATTAGTTACTATAATGAGAATTGGCAACCTAAAAATAAGTTTGAGGAAACCTATAATACAACCCATATAAACTCAGGTAAACTTTATACCTCTTTCAGTAAAATAATTTTGTTTATCGAGAGGTTTGAAAAACGCAAACAACTATTAAGTTTAGATAATGATAAATTCATAGAGATTCTCAATGATTTCACTCTTGATACTTCCTCTGTGTATAATATTGAACCTAATGATATCGAATTGGTAAACCATACGATTAAAAGTATTAGTACACATGTTTCTACATCTAATAGTTTATTAAAGGATGAATGCCAGTTAACTGAAGATGGCGTATTGAAGGATTTTAAAGATTTCAGAGAATACTTAAATGCTTTGATCAGCTTATTTGAAAGAAAAGCGAATAGCTCTGAATTCAATGATGTTGCGTTTAAAAAAAGGATAGAGACAAATCAAGCCAAATTACAAAACTTGAGACAGAACTCAGCGGATGTTAAAAACGGCGAATTGCAAAATTTGATACAAACCATTAATCAAGATAAACAACATTATTTAAAACAAATTAACAAAAAATGGTTGATCAGAAGATGTATTTTACATGAACTTAAATTATTTCAAAATACACAGTACATGATTATCAAGATATTCAAAGAATGGTGCGAAGAAAGATTGAAGTATAGCGAGCTACAAAACGAGAATTGGGTTCAATTAGTAGATTTTCTTGTTGATATTAAATAAAAGAAATAAAGTCTAAATATTCTTTAAGTAGTAAATATATCAGTTCTATGCAATCTTCTTATTACTGTTTGTGATACCAATACCTTTAACCATCATTACCAAATAATTTTTATCGTTATCATACTCATTTTCTTTGAAATGCACCTCAGAACCGTTCATTATTTTTTTTACGTCTCTCAAGAAATAAATTAACGAATCATCAATTTGCTCCTTATTAATTATCATTCTGCCAATGTGTTCTTTTCCTAGTAACATAAAACTTAATGCAAATTTCAATTGATTTTTTCCCACAATTCCACTTCTAGAAAGCTCATAAAATAATTCTAAAGCACATTTTTTACCAACATCTTCCGGTACATCACTAGATTGCCCTAATTCATAATTAAAAATTCTATAACCAGATTTCTTCAGCTCTAAGACCAAAGTCAATCCCCAGCTTGGTGATTTTCCTGAATTCTCACCTCTCCAAGCGTCAGCTATTATATCTGTCTTGATTCCGGTGTTTTGAAACACTACTCTACAACTTTCAACTAATCTATTCACCATACTAGGAGATACTCTTGTACTATAGCATACACCTCTAATGGCTGAGTATTTCGGTATTTCTAAAGCATGTAGTGTTAAGGGGGTTTGCAAGAGTTGGTTTATCATCAAATGAACCTCAGCACCACCTTTCGGGGCAGCGCCTCTTTTTAAAATATGTAACTCCACATCCAACACTCCAAATTTCTCCATTATTGGTAATAGTCCCCATTTAACCCCTTCCAAAGAACAACTAGAAGAATCCTCATCTATCCCTTTAAAAACAATTGAGAACTTTTTCTTTGCAAATGGACCTAACAATAGAATGTATTCCAAATAGTATCCTATAGCTTTGGATTCATGACAATGAAATGTTAAATTACCACCAACAATAAGACCTGGCTTATAAATTAAAGATGTACCTGTATAAGAAATTTCAATAATTGAGCCATTCGTAAGAGCTTCTAAAAGTCGAAGAAAGGAAATTTCGTAATCTGTTAAACCTGGATTCAAATCATCAGAGCGAATTTTCTCTATTTTTATAGGTGTATGCGATAGAGTAGCAAGTATTAAACGTAATCTAAAGTCCCTATGACTTTGTAAAACAACAATATCCTTAACCATATTCAGAAATTTATTTTTGATTGGCCTATCAGAAAAGTTTGTATTCGAAGGTGAACTTCCTAAGTTGATCCAGCTCTCAATTGAATGCATAATGAAAATAGGGAGCTGCTAGCTCATCTCAGTCGAAATGTTATTTATCAATATTCGGAAAAAAAAAAAAAAAAAAAAAAAAGCAACAAGACATGGGCACATAGTATTTTTCAGCTACAATTTTCTACTTTAGCCCCAAATGGTCATCGGGCTTGATTTGAATTACATAGGAAGATGACCTGTCTCAAGATGCTTGGTAAAGATATTACATTCGAGAGGGTCCCGGAAATTGATGTTATCGATTGCATTAACTAGTACTGATCTACGGGTTTGAATTTTCAATGCAAAAATGACTAGCTTTGGACACATAAAGTCGAATAATATTAAGATTATTACGGATTGTAAGACCGATTGAAGTTACAAAAAGAGTGATAGACAAGCAATTATTGTTGATTGATTGAGAAAATGGGTAAAAACAAGATGACAACATATATCGACATATATGTGAAATGAAGTAGTAGTCTGAAAGAAATAATTTAAAAAGCAAACGATAATAGATATTAAGGTATAGATAGAATAAAAACAAGATACTAGCGATAATGGAAATCAACTGATTATTTATAATATCAGCAAAATCCGTAATGCAAAATTCTTATGGAAATTTTAATGAAGAATTGATAAATGGGGATATGACATGAGCTCATAAAGAAAAAACAGTAAAATGATAAGATAAACCAAAATAAAATGGATGAAAAAATTTGTAAAAACAAGTAAAAAAAAATTGAAACATACGATAAACCGTATTCAAGATAAATGAGCATACCTAGAACAATGAGATATCGTCGGCTGTCAAATATGTAATGATATTGCTTTCATAATCAGTTAAGGAGATAGTAGTGCACCCTTCAATCATGATGTTACACATGTAACAGTACATTTGAATCCAAACGTCTTCTAACTCGTAAGACATGTTTATTTTATCATGAAGTGATCTGAAAGCAGCAATACCGATGACTTGGAAGTATTCTGGCTTAGCACCGTAAATGAAACCATGTTTTCTACCAATGGTTTTCAAGAAGTCAGTGGTAAACTCCAAGTTAGCACAATGCAAAACAATCATTCTCAAAATACCAGTGAAATGAGTAACTTGATGTTCTGGAGGAGGTAAAACGTCCTTTATTTCGTGGTCAATCAAGTAGACATTGTTGTAGATATCGTTCCAAAATTGCTTACTGGAAAAAAGCTTGGCTATACTAGATTCCCAAGATTGTTTGATGAGTTGGATCTGGTTAGGGGTGAATCGCAAGATTGGAAGTTGGTTTCTTTGATGCTTCTCAGAAAGAGCCAATTGGTCTTGCTTGAGCATCACAGAGGAACCCAAGGAACTGTTGGTCTCTACAGGTTGAAGTTTCAAACTTTCATCTGTTTCTGCTATGTCTATGGTCTGTGTTATCTTGGTCAACTGTGGTTCCATCAAGACAGACTCAACGTCGCTCAAAGACGACTGGTCGTCGGAGTCACTACTGTGGTAGGTGCTGTTGTTGGATCTGAAGAACTTGCTGAATCTGGACATGGCGGCAGTTGGGATTGGGTTGGTGTCAGATATTTGAAATTGAAAGGAATCAGGGTGTTCAAGTTGTTCAAGGTTTTTTGACTCGCAAAATTATGAAAAGAGTGAAATGGGGAGAACAAAGGCACAAAGGGCAACTAAAAGAGTGAATAAGGACACAGATTTGAACTGTTAGGTACCGTTGAAGATTCTATAAGAATATTTTAGTTTATGAAAAATGTGTTTCGAGACTTGGTTTAAGCGCCGAGGAGAAATGCAAAACTATTTATACAAAAAAGTGAGCCAGATGATGGAATAGGAAGAAAGGGGGCATTCCTTGATCTTAATCCGAAAAATTCACTATTGGGAATTTACTTGATATTGTGCATTCCTAACCTACAATTCGAGCCTCTATCCCTTCAAACGGTATTTTTGTATAGCGCAGCCTTTCCATTAAAGTTTTTGTTATTTATTATTTCCAAATGTGATCTCTTTCTTTTTTCTGATGTTGCAGTATATGTATACATAGAAGCATTGCTTCACGCAATCTATGTACATTGTTGCTTTATGTACACACAAACCTTAAAGACGGCATAAACAAAGATTTTCAGCTGTTTTGATGACTGATCATCTCTACATAGGAAAAGAACTGTCTTAGAATTGAATGTTCTTAATTGACAACCGGTAAACAAAAGAAAAATCAGGAGGACAGGATCTAAGGAATGGGCAAACGGAAAAAGGAACAATTAGCAGAAATACCAGAAAGACTCAAGAAAATCTAGCTACGAACAGTTGAAGAGGCAAACGGACGAGTCGCAAAACAGAAAAACCTTAAAATAAAGCTTTGCATACAACAGTATTGGAGGGGCAAGTTTTTCTTACAATGCATAACAAAAAAATCCTCTAACTTTAGCTTTCTACTCTCTAGCGGCGACAACAAAGCTTAATTGCAAGCATATCTTTGAGCTTATTGTGCTGACAAACGTATCTGGTGCTGGCAAGGTGCTTAGTGAAGGCTATTGTAGAAGTAATAACTATCGTAGTTGTGTTAGATAGTACTGTTTGCAAGCTTCTTCCTCTGTAGGCCAAAGATTTATGGGTACGGCTTTTTGTGAGCAGAATCGAGCGCACAATCGAACCCACAATCGAGCGCACAAGATGGCTGAAGCAACCCATGGGGAAGCGCATCCGCAAACAGGAGGCCAGCTCGCTCCTGTGCTAGCAATACTGGGCAGGTCTGGTTCTTCAATTTTCCCAGCTGAAAGGGTGCAATTGCGGGTGGCCACAGAAAGAATAACATCTGTTCATACAGTCTACGCGAGCTGATTGATATCTTTCGTTAAGTGTTGCTCATGGCAGATCTTTTGATGGGTATTGCTTTTAATGTACCTTTTGTTGCTGGTGATTGATCCGTCTACTTGAAGCTGCCGCTTCCCATTATTGAATAGGTGGGCGAAGAACGATTTTCAAGAGTCATCCCCCTAGACAACGGTTCGGACTTGCAGTCGTATGCAAACTGCACAAATCTTGAAAAGATAAAGAAGTCTGCTCGTAAAACACGATGAACTCTGGCCGAAACTAATGTCTGGAATCTTGGAACCTACGAAAATGCACCTTAAAGGCCAAGCAGGGTTCTGCACTACATCCCCAACAGGTTTTGTTGATTCAGGTGCTCAGAATTCCACTTTCATGTGTTTTTTGTTCCATACCGTTGTGATTTTGTTTCTAATACCGTTTGGTTTGGCCAAGCATCCTAATTGATATTCCTTAATGGGGCAGAAGCCTCTGCATTAGCGTGTGTATCTGCATTTGCTTTCTTTTCGTATGCTGTTAGTGATTCGTGAAATTTGAAAAAAAAAAAATTTTTTCAAAAAAAAAAAAATAGAAAAAAAAAAAACACCAAAAAGGGTAATAAAAATAAAAAAAATAAAAAAAATAAAGTAAAAAGAGATAGAATTAAATGAAATAAAAATAGTCAAAGAAATATATAAAAATTTTATCGAATATTTGTGCGACTTCTTCTTAGTAAAAACAATTAATTATTTAAGACGATCTGCATGAAATCTGATGAACGCGATCCAGAGCCACGCATCTCTTCTGACCTTATCTTGGTTCAATTTATAATACATCAGAAAATCCGCATATAAAAATTTTTTTCTAGCTGTTTGCGTGCTTGCAGCAGGGTTCTTCGTGAACCTCAGTGAAAAAGATTTCACTGTGTGGTGCAATTAAAAATTTGATACATTAAACGCACTATTGTTCACTATTGTTCACTATTGTTCACTATTTTCTTCTTAGGAATCTTTCTTAGGCTCTTTTATGTTATTGTTCGTTTCTCTTAGCATTGCTCTCTAATTCTCTAAAGATTTTCATGTCCTAAGAGCCCATCGGAAGCCTTGCAACTTATTTCAAATAAATTGGCATCACAATAGAGCCTGCCATCTTAAAGACATTTGGATCATCCGAGAACTCCAAAGCGTAATTTTGAAAAAGATTGAAAGCTATACCTGCCTGTTCAGACGCAGAAATTCCACGCCTGCTCATAATAAAATTGAAAATTCCCACAATGTTATGATATTATATGAAAATTCGTGCAGTTGTTATAATATTACTAAAAGTACGCGGCTTGTATCTCGTAAACTCCGTGTTTGGCTCAATCTTGAATAACATGTATTTGGGACAATGTCAGAGTACTAGTATCCTATATCGAGACCAACCTACCTACTACGTATAAACTTGAAAGCCCATACCAGCTATCATGGTAGAAATTCCAGGTTAACTCAAATTTCAACCTATTTTCGAACCTTAATGGGTGTCAGCTCATAATTCGAACAAGGTTGTAAACTACCGAAACTTTAACAAATACGTAGTTTATCTATTTAGTTTCCAATCTATTTGTTCTTATGGACTGTTTCCTGTACGTTTGATGACACGGAGTTAATAATAATTGTTTAAAACGCCTATGTGGTGAACACCCCAATAGCAAACCTTGGATGAAACCTTAAAACTTAGGGGAAAACCTTAAAATATACCTTCAATCGTCTACCTATGCCTCCCAGCAATATTGTATCTATCTCTTGCCTGACGCCTACCTTTTTACCTACCCACTAATATATTCTTGCTTAACATTCGGCTTCAAATAGACACTAAGGTTTTTTTCTTTATTCTGATCCGCTGTTCTTCTTCCTCTCTGGAGGCCTGACACTCGACCTTCCCATAAGCTATAGCTGTCATGGGATCTGATATGATGTCTCTTCTATTTTCTCGACTCTTCCCGATTGTTCTCTGAAGACTCCCCTATGCTAGTTCTTCAATAATTTGTTTATGATTGGAAAACTTCGAGTGGCTATTTCCTGCTCCAATACAAATATATGCCTTGTGGTTGTAAAGACTCAGTGCTTTGTAACATATTGCTACAGGTGTTCCGTTGGCTTTCCATCCGACAGCAACTTCCTAAATGCATAATCTATATTTAACAATGCATCTAGAGAGATTTGCCTCGACTCATAACATGCCGGAAAATTTTTCCCAAATATCCTACTGAATATCTGCAGAAATGTTTTGCATACTCTAATGCCTTTAAAAATAGTATGTACCTGTTTGAACCTAAAATTATGAAGACAATAATGATCTGGTAACTAATAAAGTTCGCCATGACTCTTCTTGCAGGAAAACTCAAACCTTCGGTGTAATCAGCTAATTAATTGAAATTACCTTTGGGCTAAAAGATGTAATGCATCTACTTTCAATTCAATATGTGTGCAAAAACATGCGTCATGTGTAAAAATCGGGAGATAAATTTGATTAGCTCTCGAAGTTTATCCCGAATGTGTATACCTGCATGAATTGTATCGCATTACCCACAATAGCAGAAAAAAAGCTAGACTCAACATCGACTTGTCAGAAATGGCCAAAAAAGTCTAACCAATTCATGTTTGTAAACAAATATAAATGTTAACATAATAACCCTATAAGACAACAAACAGATATAGCAAAAGCACAATATCCTGGTTGTCTCGAGTAGGTACATATCAAAATGTGCAGAAGCTTCTTAAGTGCTAATAATTGCCAGCGAGGGAGTATGAAATTAAATAAAACGGTTTCAATGCTGATGTTCTACGGTATCGAAGCCTTGAATTTGCAATATTTGTCCATTGAAGAAGTTGCGCTGCATTCTCTCAATACAGATTGTGTATCTCTTTCTGAATTTCTGCAAATAACATTTTCTTACAAAACATTTTGAAGTCTTTTAATATGAATAAGAAAGTAACGGTTGTGCTGATATCAAAAGGCTGAATACGAAAGGCGTTGTTAAAACACAAAAAAATGCAGATAAATGATTCAGTACTAACCGAATAAATGAGCATTAAGACATAAAATTATACAAAGCTTTGAGAAATAGACTTGCTGTTCCAAGCAATTCCCCAAATTTACCATGAAGCTATTGTTTGTATTTGTCTCACTGTTATACTTCTATTCTTGGTAATATAATTACAAAATTTGTCTTACTCTTGAATTTGTGCATTCTTAGATATATACAAGATGTTCAACTGTACATATACACAGAGAATTTATTGGTTATTCTGTTAACGTTGATAATAAAATCCATGAGAATTATATAATGTTTGTTACAGACACACGAATTCAAAAAAAGAAAAAAAACAGATTCATGTAAAAAAATTCTGTTATGTTGGATGCAAACTTTATTAACTCGACCCGAAAATGTCGTTCTGAATTTTTTCGCCTTATTTATTGTTCGAAGCATCGGAGAGAGGAAAATATAATGCTATTAACAATTAGTAAACTTAGAACACAATACTACCAACCTAGTTACTTTAAACGAAAAAATTTACACTTTAAAAACAATAAAATAAAATGTGATACTGAAGTTATTTTATGCCAAATACCTGTCTGGTTCTTTCAGTTTTCCTTTAATTGACTTTTACTCCTAGTTCTTTAGCCACCAATTACATTATTGTTGCTGTTGTGATTAGAACAGTTGCATACGATTGATACTGTATAGGAGATGTCAATCAATTCAAAAAAGATGTATGTTTTGCTGAAAGCCGTATCATGTTCTGTCAAAAGCAATCATACTTGATAGGTCTTCCCGTCGAGGCGAAGGATCATGCTGACTTAGCAGAGATTCTTGCTCTTTATCAGAATCACTATTAATGTTTACAGACATCCTTATTTGAGAGAGATAAATAGTATTTATCAATTAATTACTATGTATGTATATCTGTCGTCTTCCTTTCTATTCTTCAAGATCATTTCTTCTTCTGGTAATTGGTCTCATTATATCCCTCATTTCTTAATTATTGCAGATCTTCCTTGGCACAATCCCCTCCTATCGCATAGCAGCGATTAAGGATTAAGCCTATCTTAGTCTCAACTTAGCCTATAGACGGAAGATCTATGTTAGTATTATGAGCAAGTATTTCACAAGGTAATACTGGCACAACACTTTCTCTTTCGAATATATATCAATACTTATTTGTCTAAGTTTATCTTAAAGGTTGCAAAGCCTTCTCACCAAAAAAATTTTCTAACTCGCTTAAGTATTAATTTCGAAATTCCAATGATACTCAAAATAGAGGCGCTGACATCTTTTTTTGCACCTAATGTCTGAAACGTTGTATACTTATCTGATTTTGTAGAAACCTATTGTCAAAGCTCATAATCTGAAAAACTGGTTAGCAAAACTCCAGCGTGCGGTCATTCCAGCAACGTTAGCATTTAATTTTTTACATAAGCTACTTTTTGTTTACTCAGAGTTAATTACAATAACTATAAACATAGTACGCGTGACGCTCTTATGAAATTTTGATTTGAACAAAAAAAAATTACGGATTTGGAAATCAATTAGAATAAGTTCTTTCACTGCTAGGGTAATTTTGCTAAGTAATAATTACGTTGTACAATTTAGTCATCACAAGACCAGGATCTCTGAAATACATAGCCGAGTGGCTTACACCATAGAAAAGAATAAAGCTTTAAAGAAGTAAACCATATTAAGAACCATTTGAAAATTACTTACATATATAGATCGAACGAAGAACAAAATTGCTTTGAAATACAAATAGTTTATAATCTGTATATAATGAAAATAAAAAATTTAACAAAAATGAAATGAAATACTAAAAAAATATATATATATATATATATTTATCAAATAGAAATGCATGAATTGGGTTAATTAAGAACAATAAAACATAGATTGAAACAAAGGCGGGTATCAAGTAGATCAATAAAAATTATAATACATATTGGAAGCAAAAGTTTAAAGGCAGCACATAAAATAAACGAAATAGCGGAATCTATTATTTGTTTTTTTCACTATTATTACTAGTGTTATTCTTGCAGTTATTAGTGTTATTGTTCGCTGAACCTATTATATCAACATCACTTATATCTGTATCGGTCAAATGAGAATTGAAAAGATGTCTAGACGGCGACATATCAAATATGTCTGTCGAGGAAGGAGATGATGATAGGTATTCTGTGGAGTTAGCGCAACGATGATGATGATAAGAGTCGGTACTGAATATTTTATGGTTCTTTGAATTTGTATTTATCGTATTCTTTTGTTGGAGATATTGATAGTTGTTTAAATATGTAGATGATAAAAGTATTTTTGAAGGGTTAGGTTCTAAAGCGTTCGACGCCAGTTTCAAGTCAGAAACTGTGTCTCTCTTTTTTGGAACATTTTTGAGTGTCAACAGGCCATTCTGAGTGTTTATGGAATTCAGGGCTGACTCCGCTAACAATTTTGAAAGAGCAGTCTGGAGTCTCTGTTTGAGCTTTATCGAAGTGCTTAGTGGAACTGTTAGAACAGGCTTATTACTAACTGTTGATTTTGTAATTCTGAAAGTTGTTTTCTTATTGAGCTTTACTGGTGGCTGTAATGCATCTGGCATGTTGATATATTCTTTATTTTTTTTTATTAGGGCACACTGAAATTCAAATTAACACACCGAGGTAGACTGTTGAGAAAATAATAAGAAAAATGTATGTTTGCTGATATGGGGGAAACAGATTTTGAACGAATGACTAGATTAAATAAGCAGGAAGAAAAAATATTAGGGTTGGAAGGGTGGAGATTAATAATAACTGATAGCCATTATTAATAAGAACACGCAATAGAGATATGATATGACTAGTCGTTAACAATACAACCTAACGGATATAAGTTGGAAAATATTGGATATAAATTAAGAAGAAAAGCAATTTTATAAAAATAACAAAATACAGCAAGGGATAAATGTGTCTACAGAGGCGAGTCAATAATATTAAATTCAAGGAATATGATTAAATTATATACTGTTTTCATTTCTAACAAAGAGTTTAATTTGATCTTTTATTTTTATGTACATTCTGTGAACAAAAAACATTTCAAAATAAAATGATTGAGTAACGAGTCATATATGTGTACAGTATACGCAAGCAGAAACAACTAAAAAAAAAAGAAAAACAGGATTTTAATTATATTGGAACAATCCGTTTTTTTTTTGTTTGGGAGAACGCTTCCGTTTCTTTTTATTCTTTTTTTGGCATGAATTATTTCCGTTTTCTTGTTTGTTTGGTTTCCTTTTTAGGCAATCACTAACAAAATGAGGCGGGAAGAACGCTCACAAGGCAGAAAGAACCTGCAAAATATTTGGCCAGGGATTTTTACTAATTTGTAATTTTATCAACCTAATTTGCAAGCTAATAAGCTACCGACAATAATTCCTATTTAATGTTTAGTAAACTTTAAAAGTAAGTGAAGGCCATACACCAGTCCTGCTATTATTTAGAAATAAGAAGGTCAAATTTTGAATCCTTGTATTTATGACTACTAAAAAAGTATAAATAAAAATTTTTAAAAGCAGGGACATATATTCCGTGTATGGAGTTTTCCTTGATAGGGATTTTCAGAATTGCACATCAATAACAATTATAATATTTTGCTAAATATATTTAAGTAAATTGAAAATAGATGAAATAGTACAATTGTGAATCAAAAACGCGACTTTTTACGCCAATCATGGCTATCAAGATGTTACCAACAATGTATTTGGGCACATTTATGTATATACATCAACAAAAAGTTATGTTTGCGCCGAAGATACACAACACGCAAAGAAAATTCAAGGTTTCTCTTAGCTGTTCCATGAAAATGGTTGGTATTTTTTTTTTGTATTATTGCTAAAATATTGTCTTTCAACATTTGGTTCTATTATTGTCTCATACAATTTGCTTGTTTTGTTTTTTTTATTTTGCAAACGTTAAAAACAACAAATTGCTAGCTAATGCATATTTATGCATCTTTATACGTATAAAAGGCAAGCTTTCTGCCTGACCTGCATAAAATCAAGACTTAATCAAACAAAAATTTTGCGGTTTTTCTGCTTTTTGACTACTCCTTCACGCTAAAAGGCATGGTAGATCTAAAAAATACATATTTCGCAGAAACCTCAAAGCGAATGCGCGGAATTAGGAACAACAAATACATACACCCCTTGTTGTCACTATAATACTCGCGCCTTTAATCTCTATATCTGGCACATATTTCCTAAGTATTATGATACTGACTCTCTCCTCGCATGGTAATCTATGCCGCAAAGCGCACTTGACGATCATTAGCTTTGTTGTTCCTGAAGCACAGCACGGTTCCGCTATGTAAATGCGTAGAACAAAGATAATGTTTTCAATAAGGCGAACAGCTTGATGCTACTAATGTCGTTTATCGCAACCTCAATGACAGCTACTCTTGCATTTTCTCTGTCTGCTTATGAAGCAGTTTAAATAAATTTTCTACCATATTAGCTAGGTAAACAACGATTGCGAAAAAGTGAAGATAATGAATCTCAATGCGTTTGGCACGAAACTGGCGAAACTTAGCTTACAAGTTACTGAAGATACAACTCTATTTCACTTGCGGCACGTGATAAATAGTTTGACGTTGTTGCACAAATAAAATAGTGAGAAAAGAAAGCAAGCTTGCATTAAAAATACTAGAGGCAATAACAAGATTGTAGTCACGTGATATATACGTTTGCTGTCACAAGCTTATAATATATATATATATGCCAAATGTTCACAACACATGCTTGAGTTGTTTTTCTTTGAAAGCATGTTTCTACAATTTTTTTCACCTAATTAATACATGACTACAAAGCCTCAACGGTTCAACAAATATGTGCAGCTTTTTCATCTGCTTGCTTTTGTTTAAGATCATAGAATTCTGGTAATGGTCATGTTCAATAATTACTTTGCAATTTACAAGTGTTGCAAAATAGGGTTTTCTTCTTGCCTCAGATGGAATCCTACTTGTTTCGTTTTAATTCTGCCATTTCTGCCCTTGGTACCTTATTGTACATTCTTGAAGTTGCATCAAGTTTCCAACATATTTTACATATTTCTATCCACCAAAGTTTATTTGATATTGCTTGCTACCTGTTGGAGAGTCGGATCAAATATCCTGTTTGGCGCTTCTCTTAAAGGATGTTGTAAGCTGAGTTCAGGCAGGGGTAAGAGACCTGTAGCTACTCAGCGTAGTTTATCAAAAAAAAATTACACAGAATACACAGAATGAATTAAAGTACAAAAATAGCAGCAAAAATAAAGTATTTGAAAAACTAAAGTAGAAATACCAAGTGAAACAAGCTCCTTCTCGTATTCTGAATTAGTAATAATCCAGCATGTATTTTCAGCTAAAGCTCCAATAGACAAAAATTTTTTTCGTTATATGCATCCCGATTAAGAATCCTCAGAACCTTAATGCATCTCACATACTAAGAGTGGCTGCAAGAGTATATACATGCTGCACGTATCTAACTAGAATTACGGATTAGTTAACAATTTCCAATCAAACTGTTTTTTCATTTTAGCAGTCTGATTCTATTATGGAGGCTTTCTCCTACTGATAGCTCCTACCATTTCTTTTAGAGAAATAAAAATATGCATGAGCATGCGTCTGCAACCTGTACAGCAATTTTCGAAACGTTATTATAAGATCAAAAAAAGCTTTTCAACATACATAAAGAAAGATCACGTTGCGAATTAATAAAGAAATTGCTGGATAGCAGGAAAGTTGAACAGTTAACTCTATTTTTGTAAAGGTTGGCACATAAACAGCTTAATATATTGAAGAAAATCGTTTACAATTTCTTCCTTCACTACGAATGAATCTTTTAACTTGTTTATGCTGGCTGTACTACATAATACACCATTCTTGGCTTGAAACTCTAGATAGTGGACTGCGGAGTTATCTTTTTCGGTTTTACATGATTATCCACAATTATTTATAATGAAACACGCTATGTACATAACAAAAAAAATCTACTCTGCACTTTTCTGTATTGTTTTGTAGATTATTGTTACTATAGTTTTTTTTTCATCTTTTGCATTGTGAGTTTTTTTCCACTTATAGCTCTCAATTTTCTGATATATAAATACGAAGCTATTTCCTCCTGTTTAGTTGTCATCTAACCTCAAGCCCTGCGTAGCATTTAGAAATACTGTCAAATCAAACCTCTCAACGTTTATTCCATTATTATTCAATACACAAAAATGCAATTCTCCGCTGCCTCCGTCTTAGCTTTACTCGCTACTGCTACTTCTGCCATTGAAATCGCTCAATTGTCTGCTTTGTTGGCTGACTTGCAACAAAACTCTGCTCAATATGTTTCCTACATTCAAGCTAATCCACAAAAATACCCAGCTTCTATCTACGCTTTGGTGCAAAGAGCTACTAACACTGATGTTTTCCCAAGTTTAGCCACCGAATGGCCAACTGCTGAATTCAATTCTTTCACCAGCGGTTTCCCTGGTGCTGACAGAGTTGGTTCTGAAATGTCTGCTGCTACTGCTACTGGTGGTGCTGCTGCTGCTGCTACTACCGAAGCTGCCAGCTCTCAAGCTTCTTCCACTGCTGCTTCCTCTACTGTTTCTACCAGTGTTGTTTCTACTTCTGCATCCTCTAGCAATTCTTCCCTGGGATCTCTGTCTAGCAGCACTCACAATGGTGCCAACGCTCAACTCGTTGCTTTCCCAGCTTTGGCTGCTTTGTCCTTCTTGGCTCTTATCTAAGTGACTTGATTTTAATCGAAAACAAATAAACAAAAACAGGTATTTGGTTTTTTTCATTTCACACATTCCTTTTGGATTGATTCATGTCATTTTTATAATTAATTACTGATGATTATTTTTATAAATTTCTTCTGCTCTGTTTCTTTAATAGTATTTTAAAAATACATATGAATGTCAAAATTAAATTTTATACTGTTCATATTGCTTTGATTTGCCAAATGTTACTTGTAGGTTGTAGTGTCTTCAATCTTCTATGCAGCATCAATGTAATGACTGTACTTCAATATGAGATGATTATAGTATATTGTACATTTATATTTGATAAACCTACGTTTATGTGCTACATATTCTGCTCAATGTCATATCATTTTCGTTGAAAACATATACCTTCACAGACACCACGTTGTAAAATCATTGGCATGGCTCAAATTGCCAGCTGATAACCGTTGAATCAAGATATAACTAAACAGCTCTACAATAGTTTCAAGAATTATTATAAACATACCCAAAAATATATTAATTTAAATTAACTATAAAAACACACACCAACAAAAATACCATAATTTGTCAACAAAATATGCTTATTTTTGAATTGCTCCATTATCAGTTACAATAGGAACATCTACAAAAAACTCACGTTCACTGATGCAAGAACACCATGAACTTGCGTCAGAAGAAGCACTCATAGGACTACTTGCAGCAGGAAGACTCGCTTTGTTGTCTTCTCTAGATGATGGAATCACAAAACCTCTTGTAACTCCGAGATCTAACAAAAGAAGTTCTACTTCCTTTACTGTACTATTTGGAAAACTGACAAGAATGGAGTTATCTTCCACTTGAAAAGAAAAAGGCAACATACCCAAATTTGAATATATCTTGGAAAGTTGATTTTTCAAAAGAGTCAACTCCCTGATTTGATGATCAATATTATTAGATATCTTGTTCATTGTGTCGCGATTCAATAAATAAGAGTCGTTCTCACCAAGCAGGCCATTATTTGGATATTGCAGAAATTGTACTTTGCATCCCAAATTATTGTGTAAGGAAGAGTCAGGTAGTTCTGTTGATACCGATGGCAACCTGTGATCATTGATCAAATCGTGTATCTTTTTCGCATAAGATATAGACGCGGAGATGTTTATATCTCGTCTTATGTTATTTTTTTTATCATTTGCAGGGCCACTGCTGCCTTTAAAGTGATCCCATTTTTGCAAAAATTTGCTGTACACGGCGTGGACATTGTTATTAACATTGGATAAAAAGTTATTTAAAAAAAAGCTAAAATATGGGAGTGGAATCAGAGAAGAAGAAAACTTCAACCAAGAATCAAATTTTTTCAATAGCTTGTCAGCAATATTTGCAGAAAATGTGTGATTGTTTACCTTATTAAAGTTTTGAGATAGGAAAGTTTGAGTAAGCGAGGGCTTCAATAATAAACTGTAATGTCTAGAATTTTGTCTGTTGAAGCCTTGTAAACGGTTAAAGTTTCTGTTATATGTGGCTTTGGCGTAAACTGGAACTCTTTGAAGCTCTGGGGCACGGAGAAACGGGAATAGCAAGTCCTGGATTATGCTATTGCTGACTTGTGGATGAGTGCCTTTGACAGCCACCGACTGGGTACGAAATTTAATAAAACCAGGAGATTTAGTAGAAAACAAAGAGACGAGACGTTTGAACATAGTGTATACGCTAAGTTTATAATGGAGATGGTATGCTGATAAAAGCAAATCAAAATAGAAATTTAAGCTGAAAACAAAATATAAATAAAACAGGGTAGAAACGAAGAGATATCAACAGATTGTCACAATCCTAAATGATCAGAAAGCTTGAGAGTAATGACTCAGATGACTGAGAATTTGCCACCATCTTGATAAGGATAGCAAGTATTTACATGCGCGCGAGCCCTCCCTGGACTTTTTACTTTGGTGGTGTACTATTTAATTGATTCAAGGATTTCAAGTTTCATGAATCATTTCTCTTGGTGTATTGCTTTCTGGATGTATTGTTGTAATATGGTGTATTATTGTTTTAGTGTATTGATTTACAGATGTATTGCTTATTGATGTATAATTGTTTTAGTGTAGTAATATGCTGGGTTCGGATTAATTTTTTTTCTTGACCCATACATTCATGTATTACATTTAGCTAGCTCACAATAACTGGCTTTTATGTATGACAACTGTGATTTGCTGATAGAAAGGACGATCCAAGCACGGGATAAGAGATGCGACATAGAAAGTCTGAGAGATAATTGCACATTCTTTGAGTATTAGAGCACATATAGATTGTGGTGTGAGATAGTGCAATAAAGTTTTGCAGCTTACATTATTTAATGTGTCAGAATGTACCATGCAGTTTGCATGGGCGTTTGTTGCCTGTGTGGCCATTTAGTAGCTGAATCGCCCAGATAACCCCTATTCAGAAGTAGTAAGAGCAGTATGCAGAAATTTAAATCGAGAGGCTATACTGAATGGGCAATATTAAGAAACGTATATTGAAAAGTATACAAAAAAAAGCTATTCTACATTTACATACTGAGAAGCTTTTTAAAAACGAAGCTATTTAAAATAAGCTTTAATGTTAAGCTTCAGAAAAAACCATACAGAAAGAAGAAGCTTTAAAAACAGTGAACAAAAAAAAAATGCCATACAAAAAAGGCTACACAAATTATATACTACATACTAAAACTAAGTAGACTATAAGTGCACAATCGTAAAAATGCTAAAAAGAAAAGAGTGATAAATATAGATGGTAATATGATATAATAAATGCGTGAATAACTATGTTGGAGGTGAATCATACATTATTTGATGATTCTGAACGCATGGAGAGAGCCAATAGAGAGCCGTTTCTGGAGGTCAAAAAGTACGTAAGGCCAACCAGCAGATAAGTAGCGTCTACAAGCACGCTTCCTATTTTGTACATGCCCCTTTTGTCACCCAGAAAGCACACAATAAGCATGCATTTTCGAACAGCCACACAAGAAAAGTATAAAGAAAGATCCAAGTATAACACCAATCATCGAATAACCCAAATCAATAATAATAAAGCTAATAATTGAAAAGGTCTACAGGTAGAAAACGCGCTGATAAAACCCTGATTAAAGAAGGAAGCAAATAAATGAAAAAAGCTGAGATAAGAAAAAGAACTAACAAAAGAAAAAATAACTAATAAAAGAAAACTACTAGTAAAAGAAAAGACAAAATAGTACGTACACAGCAAAATAATAAGAACCAACCAAAGAAGACATGCGAACCTGAGCGCAAAAAAATAAAATAGAGGACTCGCACTACCGTGAAATCAGTGTCAAAGCTGCAAAACATTTGGCAAGTGTTTTTAAATATTTGCTCTCATATGAATATCCTCGAATATTTGCTCTTCCATGAATGTTCTCGAATGTTTGCTGTTCTTTGAATGTTGAGCTGCGTACTCTTTTCTAAGAATTTTTAGATGCTTGCTCCTCTAGAATTTTTGCTTCTCTTTACAAGTGTTTCCAAATGTTTGCTCTTATCTGTATAGGAGCAAATGTAGACAATAAAGAATAAGAAGCTGGATATAGCCTAGGATTGAGCATAAAATACACATGAAGAAAATGTTGGTAACAATAGTGGAATTTCCGGGTAATGCCACTCTTTTTTGTTATTATGAATTGCATTATTTCATACTTCATTCTATTCTTCATGAGTAAAGTGCTTTGTCTGACCACAAGGTCGGAAAAACTCTGCCGAGAAACCAATATATTCATTCTCAATTGGTTATCAGGCTGGCTGGCTTATCTCGGTGTCCACTTTTTGTTCTATTTTTGTGATATGCTAATATTAAGATTTACGAATAATCCAACTGTAATTATAATCCAACGTACAAAAATGTACCAAGAATCTAAAGTGCTGATAGTTAAATGTACTAATCTATTCAAAGTTCAGAAAAGGAGAAGCCTGAGCTAAACAAAAAAAAAAAAGAAAAATAATAGCACAGGCACAGATGCCCAGGTCTTTACGAAAAGGGGTTCGCGGAGCATCGAGAAAATTGTTTTCCGCCCGTGTTCCTAAAAAAGCTCAAATTGTAGTACCAAAAAACGCATCCAGTCCCTGCCAACCGTTCTCTCTGATGGCCTGGAAATTGTTTGCTTCGTGCGTGCGGAAGTTACCCCATCGCTGAGCCCCCTACCAAATTAAGAGCAAGCAGCTCCCTCTCAACGTACGCCCGTGGACTGCTCCAGCAAACCACCACTGGCCCATTAAACTGCCAAACCTCAAATCGGCGCACATCAAACCAAACCACAAATTACTGCACATCTAGCCAAATCAAAACAAATAAACCAATTGAAAGCTACTGTCTGGTTTTGCAACTTTTGAGCATCTGACATAAGTATCTATTTGCTTCACATCTACCAACTAGTCATACAAAGCAAAGCACTAAATCTCATTCTTTCTTTAGCAACCCACGATTTCCCGTTCTCAATTGTCCAAGCATACAGCCTCTCGTTGCTGAATTTCGCATTCAAACATATCCACACCAAAATACAAAATCTCTCCCTCGTTTCTTTTTGACTTCCATACTCTTTTGAACGCCATATCTGATGCTCTTTCTTTTTTATTTACCTAATCTATCTTTCTCTATATGGTGTATGTATGTTGATGCTCATGTATGTATGCATCTATCTGTGTAAACTCTGTTTTTTCTGTTTGTTTAAAATTTTATTTGGGTCTGCCAACGCTCGCTATATATATGAATGCATTTTTTTTTAACTGTTCTTTTTTTTTTTCTCTCTCTCTCTCATTTTTTTTTAGTTTTGTCTCATACTGGTTTATCTGATTTCATTTTCTATTTTCTATTTTGAATTTTTTCCAAAAAAATTTTACTATATTTAATTAATAGAGTATCTTCAGCTCATTCTAACTGCTAAATTCAAACAATCAAATAGATCCAAGCACCTGAATTCTGTTGGAAATAAGATTTAAGAATCATTTGAACCTCAGCTTACATTTAGTATTTGCAATTTAGCGGGTTTTACTCCAAATTTCAAAAAGTAAGTGAATTCCCCCACAGCAGCTGAAATATTGAAAGAATAGCTGGAATTCTAGAAATTCGTCTGAATTCAAAGCGTCTGAACCTAGCCAAGGTCTCAATCAAACTACTCTCTGCAGTCGCTGTTAAAGCCTAGTTTATTCCATAACAACTAAAAAAAAATAGCCTTGGTCAATCTTATTTTTAACCACTAGCATCTAGCATCCCTTGTTTCCTTCCTTCTCCTCCAGAACACCATGCCTCTTATAGTATCCGCAAAGCCCAAGCTATATCCTGCAGGACTCAAAAACTCGGAGCTCAAAGCTCATGAACTGGTAATCCAGGAATACCAGGAAGAATTATCCGATTCCATGTATGAGATCCTTCTTACCTGCAGTCCCGACGTTCAATTGATCAATCAGCAACCCGATTTGACCCCAGCATTGCGCTCGCCGCTCTTAGATTTCCTCTTTAAAGTTGCAAAAAGAACTAAAGTCACTTCTGGTATATTTTACAAAGCCGCAAGGCTCATGGATAGATACTGCTCCAAGAGAGTCGTCCTTAAAGACCAGGCTCAGTTGGTGGCAGGTGCCTCTCTCTGGGTGGCAGCTAAAATCAATGGAGGCTGCAACCATATCATAAACTCAACATCTATTCCTTCCGGTGGCCGGTTTTTGGGGCCTACCATTCGTTCTAGAATCCCAAGATTGACAGAGTTGGTTCAGCTTTGCGGTCCTGCTTGCGGTTATGATGAAGGAATGTTTGTTCAAATGGAAAGACATATATTGGATACCTTGAATTGGGATCTCTGCGAATCCTCGATTTACAACTGGTTATATTCAGTTCAAGATTATCAGTGCCTTTGCTCCACTCCTAATAACATTGATGATTTGAAAATTCTTACCATCAAAAACTTCCTTATTGAGAACAGTTTATACTCTTTGGATTTGGTAGCCGTTCATCCTGCTGAATTAGCCCTTGTAATCAAAAAGATCTTGGTTACATTGATTCTTAACGATGACCAATATTTTAAGATTAATTTGGACTATCTTCCTAAAATTTTGTCAAACAATAATGTAGAACAGCAGAAAGATACTGCAAATAACTCTGCAAAATTGACAAACAAATTCACAGATTTTAACATGAACTTAGCAAACAAGCTTCTTTTAGTGGTAGCAAATTCTACCCCAACTATTTTATCTGCCTATACTTCGAATTCTGAGCATCCTGAGCTTAATGAAATCATAACGAAAGTCCACAAGGTAGCAATCTCTCATATCATGGCCCTTCAAGAAGAAAACAAACAGCAACAACTGCAACAGCAACAACAGCAACAGCTGCAACATAAGTCACATCCTAATGAATGTTCGCCTGCCACCTCCACTAGCAGCTCAAGTTCTGCTAGTTCCAGCAACAGCGCAGATGCAGATTCTATGATGAGCGATATAAATAATCACCATTCAAGAACTAATAGAAGTTATTCTTCTACCACTTCTATTTCTACAAATTCAAGTATAGGGAACGAATATGCCAAGCAACAACAAATTCAGCAATGTCATCAACAGACTCGCCAACATTCTTCGAAACCTCAAATACATAGACAATCAAGTAGTAAACAACAAAAACAATCTTCAGCATATATGGAACAAAGTCAATATAATATGGAACAACAAAACAGATACATAGATAGCAATTCGGACATCGAACAACAGCAGCAAGACCATTATATAGAGCAGGAGCCATATCATCCTAATCATCAGCAGTTTATTTCCCAACATCAGCAGTCACAGCAGTATATGAATTCCTCTCAGTTTTCATCTTCAGATGACAATAATACGAATCCTCATCAGAATATCCAAGCAACTACAGGCATTGATAATATAGGCTCACATCACGTAACAGGTCCTGCAGTGACCGTAGGTGGTGGTGTTACTGTAGGTGTTGCAGGTTATATTAAAAGAATGTAGATGGTGAGAACTGTGCTGATAATAAAAAAAATTATTTTTGTTTTACCATAAACTTTTGTAACAAGAGAATATTGGTATATCTTTTGGTTTCGGTTGCTCTTTTTTATTTTACTTTTATTTTTGGATATTTGATTTAATTTATTCTACACAAAATACTGTTGCATAATTGCATCTTCAAAACAGCATCTTATATTTTAGTCTCCTCTCTTTCTCATAAATCTTATTTCAATTCTTTTTATTACAACTATTGTTTTTTTTTTTTTGAAAAAACAATAATCAATAATGCAACATCTGAGCTTTCTATTTTTTTTTATTCTTAATTTCATTCACAAAAAAAATATCTATGTTTTGTTTTATATTATATGTATTCTGTCTTTATACGCATAACTAATTGAAAAGGAAGAAAAATCTCTACTTAACTGTGCTGTTGTAACCTTTAGTTGAAGTAAATACCCATTTTTTGTACTTCGTTACATAAATTAGCTGAAACTAGAAAGATTTTGATCTATAAAAAAAAAATGAAAATCCTAATATTTAAGATTTTTCGAAAAGTAACAGCTTAAAGCCATAAATTGTTAATTTTTTGTTCGTTATAAAAAAAAAGCATAAATACATTTCAACAAATCAGTTGCAAAAAATATATTTGGAGAAACTTGATTTTTAACTATTTGTTCCAGATTATTATTAGTAAGGACAAAGCGAAAATTAGCTTAAGTAATAATTCTGGCTTCACAAAAATCTTGTATCAATTAAATTATATGGAAAACAATTTGATTTTTGAAAGGTTTTTATTTTACTGACTAGCATCCCTCTACATTTAATAAGCTTGTACGAGAAACCAGTCATCGATGTCTGTTATTTAAACGATAAAAATTTTCGACATACCGATTTACCAAAATAATTTTCTAATGTTACTTACAAAACTGAACACAACTGCTATTACAAAAATAATTTGATTTACTATTTCAACATGCTGAATACTGTATGGAGAACATACTAAACTTTCGATTTGAATTATTGTTCAAAAAAATAGCGGAAAATATGTAGTATCAAATAGCTCATTGTTAGTTTCTCAGTGATTTTATTACCTTGACATCAGTCAGAAATACTTGATTCAAATTAATACGGCTTCAAAAGTGCAATATACTCAAAAGGATCCACAATATTACCGTTGAGATATTTATTTCTATCAATTTTTTATGAAAGAATCTTATTCGATAACGTCAAGTACACAATGGCAATTACATTCAGGAACAGGGCAGACAGTATGATCTTCAAACCATTCATCAGCATGACTCGAATGCATTGCATGATTACAATTTAAGCAAAAGGTAGCCCAGTCACCAATAAAATCTGTCGTATAATTTTGCGATTCTCTAAGTTTGCCATATCTAATTGGAGCACCTAAAGAATATAAACAAATGGCACACTTAGGAAGTGAAGCACCACACACGCATGAAACAACGCCTCTATCAGAATTAGATAGTAAGGTACCTTTAGATTTCTTACTGTTGCTGGCTTCCTCTGCAGCCACTGTTAGCAAGGACTTTGGCTGAACTGAATTTGAAGTTTCTGTCATCGCACTCTGATCACCGTCTTGTGTTTGCAGGTGTTGCTGTCTTTTCGAACTCTTTTTTTTATTTAATAGATGAGAAATATCCCTATCACAACTTATACATTTTAAAAGAAGCTGCTTTTCCATCTTATCGAGAAAAAATTGCTGGTGGAATTTTAAACTTCTTGCTTTTCCTATGATTTCCCCTTTTTTCAAATAGTTTGATTCTTTACTATTTTTTTTATTCGCAGATGAGCTGGTTGATGCTGGAGTATATAGTAAAGTCTTGTCATACAAATCATTTCTTGATAATTTTCTTCTGTTTATTTCAAATTTTGCCCTGCATCTAAACATTTTCCAACTATTCAATAAGTCACAATATGAAGATATCCATCTATCTACTCTCTCATCTTCAAAAAATCGCGGCACTGCAAATGCGCCAATCAATGCAACAGTTTGTACATCACTATATCTATCATTATAATTCTGTAATAATGTCATCCCTTTTCTTGTAAGACCAGTCAACATTATTCCTTCTGGATTACCATTAGCAACTGCTGTTCTAGTTAAAAAAGACAAATATTGAGATAATTGCTCATCATTGAAATATTTGAATGCAATCAACAATTTATCTTTGAGAGCGATGCTTGGCTCATCTAACACATCTTGCCATTTTTTGTCATGCAAATAGGCAAATATTGCCCTTAAATATGGTGATGCTAGCTTTCTGGACAATTCTTTGCATTGATATTTCCATGAAGTAGTGTCTTCATCTTGAATAATACCCACATCTTTCTTGAAAAAACCCAGAATTGCTGTTGCTATAATTTTAAAATCAAAGTTGTTATTGGAGGTCGGAGCTTCATTTAATATGTTGATCGCTCTTTTCACATCGCCCATAAATACACATAATGCAGCAGCTTTATCATAGTATTTTAAGTCCTTTAGTGTTTCAATTTTTTTATTAAATTGATCTTGCGTAATATACCAACCACTTATAAGTAAACAGTATCTTCTTTGATCAATTTTTTCAGTTTTGATGTTAATATTAACAGCCATTGATGAATTTGTTTTATTCTCTTGTTTGCTCTTGAAAATAATTTTTTTAATAGTAGATAAAAATTCATCAGAAGCTCTTTTTGACATTAGATCGTTATATTTAGAATTGAGGTTAATATTTGCTCTTCTATTTTCATCTTCCAAAATTTCATGAATTCCATCCCAGATATTATAAATTCCTTCAAACGAAATATTTAATCCATTTTGAATTGTAACACCTAAATTACAATTTAAGTTTGAAAAATTCAACCATTTCCAACAAATTCTCAACAGCTCATAATTAGAATTCAAATAACTATTAGTGTTTTCATAATCCTTATTGAACTTTGAAAACAAATTAGAATTCTCTTTCATATTTGATAAATCATAATTAGCTAAGGCTCTTTTGTACATGACCTGAGATATGTCATCACACAATATCTCGTCAATAGAAATATAATTGTTGTCAGTTACAATTAGTTCGCTTTCTGTGTTTTTTATTGCCATTTTTATTCCATCTTGCCCTTTATCTTCAGACACTTGATTTTCAGATTTAATTACCTTCATCTTTTCTTTAATAGTCAAGGCAATTTCATTGTAATTATTAAATTTTGTAGATGATTCTTCATCTATCAACTTCACTTTAAATACTTTATCTGATGAAGTTAAAACCACCAATGAGCCAAAATACAGAGATTTGCTTGTATCATTACAATAATCAAATGATGTTGCGTAATGGATATTTCCTCTTTGTTGATGGTTTTTACATTTAGAAACAAATAATTCACCTATATTATCAAAATCAATATTAGCAATTCTTTCATTTCCGTTATACACATTTGGGCTGCTGGACTCTGTTGTTTGTATATCACTGATTTCATTGGGAATATAGTCAAAATTAAATTTTTTTATGTAACTGTTTTCTAATCCAGGTTTATACAAAGTCATTAGCTCGTTATAGTTATTAAATGACATTCTATAGCATGGATGCTTCAACTTATTATCAAAAAAAATATCCGATAAAGTCAACATAGGATTCTTCATATGTCTTCTATCCCAAATATTGAGTTTTGAATTATCTTTATTCAATGAGGTAAAATAATGACTTCTGTTAAATGGACCAATCTGAATTTCTGATGTAAAGCTAGTTTGGAGTTTAAACGAGTATTTGCCCGATTTTGGATCGTATTCTTTTAATAAATTATTATTGGTACCTATTAATAATGTATCATTATGGTTAGGAGAAGACCAGAATTTCATTGAATTTACTTGATCTTCAAGATCAATTGTATTATGATTAGAAATATCAATAAAAGGGTTTTCATAGAACATGAAGCCATAACCTGTTTTAGATCCACCTAAGAAAGATACAGCCAAACTATCGTTATCACTAAAGCTGACAAAATTGGTGCTGCTTATTGGCTCGGAATTTTGCAATTGGAAAGGATCTAAATCAGGTTTAGACAAGTTGAAAATCTTGGTATACACATCACTTGTTGCCACTATTCCAACCTTTTTTCTGGAATAATCGATACAATTAATATCTGCCATCGATGATTTAGAGGCTATTTTGGTGATCTTATCAGAATCCACCTTACTTTGATACAACCCTGTCTCTTTTCCATTGTAACCTACAGTTAGAAAATATTGAGAATCTTGGTCACACCATTCATTTACTGTTACGATTGATGTCATACTTTATTTATCTAGATGGAACATCCATCTAAAACCAAGTTTGTTGTTGGATTGTCTGACAACTCGCGGATTGGGCTCACACTAAGTTATTTTCTTTTTTTTTTTTCTTTTTTTCTGAGTTTCGAGACACTTTTCATGGTACATGTCTTCAAATTTCGACATTATCTATTGTCTTTGTATTTTATTTTAAAGATGAGTTGCTACTGGTCAGTTCATAAAAAGATATTAAGTGGCTCACAATCCACTAGCATTGACATATAATAATTTAACTCGAAATATAAAAAAAAAAATTAATGAAGAAGCAAACCAATGAATAATCTGTCTGGTAATAAAAATCTATGAATTATAAATAAAAAAAAAAACAAAATAATGAAAATAATATTAATGATAATGATAGTAGTGACATGATGATAACAACAGTAACAAAAGTAAAAAAATTGAAAAGTAAAAATTATATAAGTGCAGAAAATGGATATGCGATTAAGCAAAACTCTTATTATTCATTCTTGCGATTCCAACTGCTGTAATTGTTTTATTTTTTCGATAATATCGGCTCTTCTTGATTTCTGAACCTCCAAAACATTATTTAAAGCTTTCATATATTCTACACTTTTACTCAAAATTAAAGCTTTGTTTGGTCTAATTTCTTTACCATTGCAATCATAAAGAAGCATCATAGGTGGTACTAATTTGCTCAAGTCCTTTATTCTTTCTTTAATATGATCTCTTCTTCTTCGCTCCACAGCATTGTGAAATTCCCTTCTTCTTTTCAACTTTTCTTCTTTGGTTAGTGGCTGCTTTGGAGCCGAGCTTCCACCACTTATGGTTCGTACCAATGGACTGCTAAGGGAAGCGTTATTGTTGAAACTGCTAGTCAAAGCCATAGGAGTGATTGGGGAATTCAAAGAATTGTAAGGGTCAAAAGACTCATTATAAGAAGATGGGGAAAATGCTAATTGTTGCTGATTATTCTGGTTGGCAAGGAGGTTACTCTGAGGAGCCGGAGAAAGATTACTATAGTTATTTGGGGAAAAATACTGTGTGTTCAACAAATCAGAGATAGTGTTGTTATTATTATTGTTGTTGTTCGTAGTTGTTCTAGACAATGAATAGTCATTGAGTACTGGATCATTGGATAAATTGTTTTTGCGGTCATAAGCGTACTCGTCTTCCTCTTCCTCTAACTCAGCGGCCAACGGATCGTCATTGTATGTGGTATTTTTCTTCATTATGAAATTTGCGTTTCTGTTGTTGAAATTCTGTAAGATGTTGTCAGTATTCTTAGTGGTTTCGCTCAAGATTCTCTCAAGCTCGTTGTCTGCTAACACATCCACATCCTCTAATTTCAAATTTGGGATATTGTTGTTGTTCTGGTTGTTGTAGTCCACATTTCCACCTTCCCGTTTGTTAGGCTGGCCAAAATTATTAATGTCAAAACTAATATTCGGCAAACTGTCATACTCTCCATTGTTGATCTTAAAATCACCACCATTCGTGTTTTCGCCACTATTATTGTAGCTAAAATTCATAGTGATGTTATCCATGGCTTGGTTACTATCAATTTCTTCGTCGTAGTTTTTATTACTCATTTCAGAAACAAAATTACTGTTTAACAATTCCATTCACTATCTATTACCAAAAATCAAATCAGTTCTTATTTCAATAGTAAAAGACTTGTTGTGCTTTTCCGAAATTAATATTTCTAACTCACTTAGGCTTGTCTCTAATACTAGTCATGAAGTAATATTCACTCTGCTGTTTCTATTGGTTCTTTTTCCTTATTTTTTTCTTTTCTTCTCTCTACAATTTTCTTTCATTATTATTGATACAAAAAAAAATTTTCCCCTTGATAATCCGTTGTATGTATATATATGCAAAATTAGGTGCTTTATTAGGGTAAAAACGCTTGTATCACATGACTAGCGTATTTCTGTATTCTTTTTTTTCGTTTTTCATTTTTGATATTATTTTGCTTTTTTTATTTGCTTGAATCGATCAGGCATTGAAATGTGGAAGATAGAATCGAAGCTAATCATTGAAATTCAAGCGTTCCAAAAAGAGTGTTTGATAGTTATTTTATTTTGAAAAAACACAAAACACAATACCACTTAAAAAACTTACCAGTAATCAATATGTCAGCCAATTGTATTTTTTGCAAGATTATCAAAGGTAAGTAATTTCAATTGTTTAGCGAAGTTAAGCAAAACAGGAACATATGAGGGATTTTCAATTGCCAATTGTGAAATTTATTGATAATCTTTCAGGGTGATTTGGGAACCTGCAAGTTTTGGAATATAGCTCATAGTTATCGTTTCCCTGATTATTAGACAAGAATTTGATTGTTATTAACATTTCTTCATAGGTGAAATCCCATCTTTCAAGTTGTTTGAAACCCCAACCGCTTACTCGTTTTTAGACATCCAACCTACCACTGAAGGTCATGCTTTAATCATACCAAAACACCACGGAGCAAAGCTTCATGATATCCCAGATGAATTTTTGAGCGACGTTTTGCCAATCTGCAAAAAAATGGCTAAGTTGTTTGACGTTGAAAACGCAGGTAGTGATGGCATTGGCTACAATGTCCTACAAAATAACGGTAGAATTGCCCACCAGGAAGTAGACCATGTTCATTTCCATTTTATCCCAAAGAAGGATGTCAAGACCGGCTTGATTGTCGGCTGGCCTGCACAGGAAACCGATTTTGCCAAATTGACCAAATTATATGAATCTTTGAAACCAAAGTTGGAAACCTTGTAGGTGTTTCCGAAAATCAATATTTATTACAAAATTGAATGGTGCTAAGCCGTGGAGATATATAGTGTGCGTTGCGTTATCTTCGGTTGCAAGTCTAACCGATTGGTAGAACAATATGTACTTTAAATTTTATCAGGAAAAAATAATAATAATGTCACTTCTGCTTTTTGTTTTTATTTTAATTGAGAAATGCTATTGTATTAGTTGTATATGTGTTTTACGCTTTTTAGTCTTTTCTTCTGATTATTTTGGTTATTATGGACAATCATCTATATGATCGAAGCACCAGGCGATCTGCAACCAGACAATAGGAGATACCAAGTAAAATCAAAAAAGATATCTTGTGCTAAAAAAAAGAGCTACTTATATGGTTTTACCACTTATAGAACATCTTTTCTACAACTTAACTAATTATTTCTGTTTCTTCATATTTAATAAATATTCTCTACTAGGGTGGTTTTTCCATAAATCGATTATTGTGAGCAGCGCCTATTCTTTCCATTTTGAAAGATTGTTATTGTGGTGGTGAGTCACATGATTCAATAGTTTTCTTATTCAATTTTTTTAAACTTTTTTTTGCTTAAGTAAACTCTTATCGCAAATTCTCCTCCTGTGATTTTTTGACGTATTTTGAGAAATCCTACATGATAATAAGGTGCAGAACATTCATAATTCATTTATCTTGAATTCATTATTGAGGAACACTCAAAGCGTACTTCGATATTCAAAATATAAGGCAAATTCTGTTAATAAAAATTTTGACTAGTTTTTAAATTTTGGCAGTTAGAGAGGAGAATTTTCGCACACGATTTGGCTAATATTGTATCACTTCATTGGTTATAGTTAACATTAATCAAATTATTGTTGGTATTTTTTGATCACTAAGATTTTTTAGAATGAAGATGAAAAGAAGAGCCTCCATTCATAGTTGTCCAACCTCTCCTTGGGCGCGAAGAAAATCATTTCTTTCATCCTCCATGATTAACGACGAGGAACACATGGTTTACCAGAATCCTGATAAATTTTTCTTTAAGAGCTACCCAGATAATCAATCCAACCAAGATGATATGGAAAATGCTCTAGAGGATGACGAGGAAGATGAAGCAAACAATAATGAATGCATGAATAGCTACGGGCGTTGTAAGTATGGCTCTTTTTTAAACGAAAATTCCCGTATTCTCTCGTTTTCAATTCCTTTGAGTGAGTCTCAGGGTTTCAGTTGGAATCAAGATTTATATGCCACTGAATATCAACAAAAAAAAGCCACTCGATACAATCTGTCCAAAATGAACATCAAAGAGCCCTTCTCAGAGTTGGCACAAGCTTCTCCTACTGATTTCAAAACCAGTTGCCGCAATTCCCAAAAAAGCCCTACAGAAACCACGAACAATTTTGGTTCTAGAAAAACAAGCAGAAAAAAACATATCAGAGCCAAAACCGAAAAAAAAAATGTGGAGTCAAACATTCAAGGAGTGAACAATGACTGTTTAGACTCGCTAATTGGTACAAAGTATAAAATCATTCATAGGGTTCAATCGAGATATGCAACAAGAAAGGGCTTTTCTAAGAAACCTAAGGTTGAAGTGAGTGAAATAATCTTTTTGGATACTGATATTCAGGCCGAAAATCAAGGAGCGAACAATGATTTAAGTAAAATTAAAAAGTGTGTTTCCAGTTGAGAAAATCATAAGTTGAATGATGATGATGAAGTAAGTTATTTTTACAATCTCATGAGCTTGACATCAAAATGTACAAATTATGTTATAACACTACAAATAATAGTGCATTGATGAATTCTTTATATAGTCGCTTTTTATTTCATTTTGCATGGATGGTTTTTAGTGCTTATTGTCATTATATTTTGGTTTATTATTTTTATTTTACTAGCTGCTTTGTTAGCTGTAGTAATTGTAGATCGATCCTTTTATTCCCAAAAAACTTCACCATTAAAGCCTTACTGTTTAATGTTAAGATATTTTTGGGATTAAAGACAATATTTTAATTATTCGTAAGCTAAGCTATATGTCAAACAGATAAAGTATGCATGTCAGTTATTTTTTGTACACTCACTGATGAAAATATTTTGTTCTCAAGATTTTTTTTTTTACCTGAATAATTATTATTTCTAGTTTTGATGTACTATATCATTTAAAGACTATGGTTTCACCTATACTTATTAAATATATTTAGTCCCAATTTGAACTATTCTGAAGAAATAATTGGGTTATTACATGAGGGATGGCAATCAAGAGGGCTAGAACATACGATGATCTGATAGACGATGATTTTGATTTTGATGAAAGTATAGTAGAAGATGAGGAAAGTTTTGAGTTTATGAAAAAGGTGAATCTAAAAAAGAATAATCCCGAAAACAAAAGCAATTATGAAAATGAAAGTAACGTTAAAGATTTAAAAACAAAAGCCCATTTGAATTTAAAGAAAACAGTCAAAAGAAATAGATCCATTACGCTATCTGAATTAGGCCTGACATATGACTCAAGTAGGATCGTGAAGTACAAAGAAAATATTATTAAACAATCTAGTAAAACAAAGGACAAAGACATACAAAGGTCTAGAGTTTTTTCTCAAAAAAATAGCGACCTGGGTATAGATTGGGTTACCAAATATACGCCTCATGATATTAAAGATATATCTATCCATACAAGAAAAATAAAAGAAGTCAAAGATAAATTAAGAGAAATGATTAATGGAACAACCCAATGTCGTATATTAATATTAAAAGGACCATGTGGTACTGGTAAGAGTACTCTTGTAAAGCTTTTAGCAAAGGAATTATTACCAGAATCTGATGTCCCATTGATCGAATATTTCAATCCACATTCTATAAATCAGTTGTCACATGTTGATTGTTTTAGAGAATTTTTGAAGTCAGTGAGGTATCGTCAAGGAGCACGTAATACCTCAATAGTCTTGATAGAGGATCTTCCATTCTTATTTCATGAACCAACGAAATTATCTTTCCAGGATGAATTATATAATTGGCTATTTTATGAAACAAATTTGGCTTTACCGCCTTTGGTTTTTTGCGTTAATGAATTTAATTATGAAAATTATAATGAATTCTCATCTAGTCTGAAAAACAGAAATTTCTACTTAGATATCAATAGCAACTATTCAGTTGAAACTATCTTCGGATTTAAGATTTTAAAAGAATATAAAAAAGTTATTACAATCAAATTTAACCCTATAAATAAAACTTTGATGAAAAAAACTTTGCAAAAAATCATTAATCTAGAAAAAGTAAAACTAAATACTGATAATATTAACTTTTATATGGATAAATTGATAAATTGTGGTGACTTGAGGTCATCTATTTTATCATTGCAGTTTTTATCATTATTGTCTGACCATCAAAAAGGACATTTGATGTTACATATAGGAAAAGAATCACAGATGGATTTGTTTCATTTGGTTGGTAGATTGGTGTTTGGAACTCAAAAGCTACAGATTGAGAGACTATTGACAAATGCAAAAACAGAAGAAGTTAAAAAACAATCAATACTTCCAACATGTAGCAATACTGAAAAAAAAACAAATATTATCGTTTTTAATAATCAAAATTTCAAGGATTTTAATTTTTTATTGTCAGCAAATTTCGAAATTTCCAACGAAATCATCAAAGAAAATTCATACCTTGTTTCTAAAATAACCTTTATGAATTTATTCCTTATTGAAAATTATAATATAATTATAAAAACATTAATCAATAATACGGATAATAATATATCTCATAATAAGTTTTTAAAATTTCTCAATAATATTTCTATCATTGACATTCTACAAAATAACGAATTAACATTTCAGTTGACCATTCGAAACTCTAGATGTTTCTTAAGTTATAATGAAAACTTTAATAAAGGCTTCCACATAAAATATGATAAGCATTGTCATAATAATTTGAACAAATTTTTTTCTTCAGAACTTAGCATGTCTGGAAAAGAAAGTAATAATATTGACAAAGGCCTGGGGTATACTAACAAAATTAACTTTCCTAGGGATTTCAAGTACTTGAAAAAAAGGCTTAATGTCGAAAAATTAATTAACTTTCAAAGATTAAATTCAGCGAACTCCACAAACTTTGAAGATATAGCATTGTATCAAGGTTACTATGAAGCATTAATAAACAAGAACAAACTTTTCAAGTTTCAAAGTTTGAAATACACAAATACTTCTACCAATAACGAAGCTTTTAAGAGTTTACAAGAGTGGTCTACCAGTATGAGGAATATTTTGGTTGAGCGGCCTGGAGATGGTAAATTTGATACAAGTAGTAGCACTATAACACAAAATGAAATGTATGATGACGATAATAATAATAGTGGAAATAGTTTCAATAATAACAATTTATTTGAAATAGCAAGCTATTATAAAAATTATCTGAAAAATGTAATTGAAGATCAGTTTAACTTCAGCAGCGATGAATTTAGTGAAGATATAGATGATGATTCTGCAGATGCAGATGAATTTGATGAAATATTAAGTGATTCGGATTTAGACAATTTTATTTGAGCCTTTTTTTTTTTATAAACACATTTGCATATTTATTAATATATATTTCCTATAGAATCATATAGTAAAACTTCACAGTTCTTGAATGATATACATTAATATTTAACAAAATATTAGTAAATTTTATTATGAATGTAGAGATAAATTGTCAAAGCTTTCTTGCTTTAACTTACTTGAGTGCTTTTAACTTTTACATATTTAAGGTTTTTTGCAGGTGAGCTGTCTGACATTTTAGAATGAACTTTAATTAAAGTATCCTAAGAATGACATGTACAAAAATCACACATAGGTGAAGAAATTAATGAAAAAAATCCAAAAATTTAATAAGTCTGGCTCTACTACAAGTTTATGAAAAAAAAATCTATGAAATTATTATATATGTATTTTCTTAAAACCTTTCTTATCTGTCCTCCAGAACATTTGGGGCATTTGTAAAAATCATTCTTATAATAAGCTAGAGAATCAAGTTCTGAAAACGTCTTCTCCATTTTTCAATCCCAATACATATCTAACATCAGTTACAAATCTTAGGGCATTCAAAATAGGTAACAATTGTAATAACTCGCTATCTGTAGGATCGTCAATCCAGCCTTCTATATCTATTGCGTTTTCATAATTTAATGAATAGCTGATTGGCGAATTGTCCACAAGTACGACTTTTGATAGCTCACTTCCCACCACAGAAAGATCTTTGATATATCCGGCACCTTTTCTGTATGTACAATGTTCTCTGTAAAATCTCTTTTGAAAAAACTTCTCCTCCTTTTCTAAAAAATTAACCACAGGATCTGCATACTCCCTGGTGCTAGCTGTAAATATATAAACATCGAACCAAGTCGAAACCAATCTTAAAAATTCGTCACAAAATGGACGCTTATACACATAATAAAGAGATGCAAACCCACCCTCTGTGCGAACTTCGACCATGTGAGGTGATACTGCTTTCTTTGAATTGTTATTCTTATTTGAGATAATATTCTCATTTTTGCTATTAGAAGTTTTCATAGTGGAAGGCATTCTAGAAAGGGAATGAATTAAAGTCTCATCCAAATCCAAAATCAAGGTTTTCTTTGGGTATTTTGCAGAGTTAAAATTCAAGGGAGCAAAAAATGGCTTGGGAAGCTTACTTAATAAGTACATTATGTGAGAAGTCGATGTGGGAGATTTGAAATCGCTAGTAGTATTGGCGTAAGTGGTGGTATTTGTAGCCATGGAGTAAATAGTGGCAACATCATCATATTCGTCATCTATGGTGGAATTGAAAAGCTTCTTAGAGAAAAATGACTTATTGCTGTTATTGGGATTTTTAAAATTATTTTGCGAATTGGTGGTTGGAATACTGTTATATGAATTATTGTTAAACGATAAAGACTGCATCAAAGATGACTTAGTGGCACTACTAGCATTGCTATATTTGGCGCTATTTGATGATAGTAAATTTTTTCCTTCTTTACTTCCTTCCTTTTCCTCTAGAAATCTGAGCGGAAACGTTACTAGTGTCCATAGTTTCATGAAAGGCTTGAAGATTAACACTGATGGAATAAATATTATTATATTGAAAATAGTCACCGCTATTTTTGCAAGCATAGTTGTATTGTTTTGATCATCAGGAGCCAACTTTGGTTTAGGAATATTTGGTAGTGATGATGACTGGTTATAAGATATACAGCGCGGAGGCTGATTTGCAACCGCCAGCTCATCTTCATTTTCTTCGATCACCTGAATATTGCAGGGCTCTGCAAAAGATGAATTCCTGTTATTGGATAATAGTATAGGAGAAGGTATATTTGATTTTTTGGAAGAGTTCCCTGAGTTCTCGCCTGTCCCTGTTTCTGGAGTTATGCTAGGCGATTCTTTAGCAGACTCGTTGTCTAGCAAATTGGTAACCTTGGAAGACAAAATCTGTATAGAGTTCATGGTGAGAACAGAGAAAAATACCTGTAATTCAATACTAAGAGAGATTTATGATATCTTGTGGAGCTATCTGTGTTCAAAAGAGGGTTGACTGCAGACAAAAGTAATGATAATTAGATAATAAAGAACGTGAAAAAAGATTTAGAAATAGATTAAAAAACCAAACAGTTTGAATACGGTCTTTTTCAGTATTCTTTGGTTGTCAAGGTTCCGTTTAGTGATAACTTGTTTAACAAAATCCCGGTTATAATTGTGTGCTGTATATGTTTTCTGAATTTTGCAAAAATAGTAGTTATCTGTATAATATTTTTCTCCGTAAGCTTGAAAGTTTTGCTCTGATTTAGTTTCCAGTATTAACGAACATATAAATAACTCAGGATAATTTCAATGTGTTTTATTAATTTTATATTGGTTGCGCTATTCCAATTTATTTGGTCAATTTTAGCTTTTCGCTTGATTTCAACTATTTTTCCCAATCCTGATTTTTCTAATTCAATTATCTGCAATTCACTCGAAATTTCGAGCTATTTATTGTATATTTCACTTTTCTTTGAGTCCAATTCAGATATAGATTTATAAGTTGTTAAAGTCTGATCGCTTTTGGTCATTCAAGCATCATAGAGGCATTCATTATATACGATTGCAATATCCACTTGTGAATCATGAGAACATGTATTTTTGGCAGAAATACAACAAAAAAAAAATTAAATAGTACAACTCGAACTCTATACGCACAATTTTTTTTTTTTCGTTTTTTTTTTTTGGGGAAAAAATTATAATAATAATTTAAAAACGCAGTTTTGGTGCAAAATCAACGTTTTTTCCCAAACAGATTTGGTTGATCAATGTGCAAATTGTTGGAAACTTGTTGAAAGAACGATAAATTACAGCTAGACTTATTAACAGATAAACTTTCCTAGTCAAGAGGCGCAAAAAAAACGAAAGTGGAGTGAAACATGATAGCACAAGTCAAAATAGTATGACATTGAATAGAACAAAATACAACGACATTAAATATAACAAAAATATTTCATAAAGTATAACAGAATGCCTGCGAAATAAAACGAAAATTGGCTTTAAGTATAAATTAAGCAATCTATATTTAGGGATATATTTGGCTTAACTGTAGTTTGAAGGGGTTGTTGTACAAAGGTTGCTGCAGAAAAAATAAGATATGTTAGTGTTACGAAAGTCCGCATCAAGAATATCCCCAATAGATGGATTCTTCGTTCTATTCGGTGTTATAATATGCGCGATAGGCGCGCTTTCATATTTTCATATGACAAAACAATTTACTGTTGTAGATTTGGGTTGATGAAATTTCTTGAAGTAAGGGCTTCTAACTTTTTTTGAACGGATACTATTTCTGACAAAACTTATTAACAGAAAAATCGGTTTTGCTTTTTCACTAACTAAAGAAAAAATTTCGGAAAAGCATATATTTTCAACACTAAACAAAAGCATTGGGTCGGCACATTTTACATTCCCACATTTTTGAACCCTTACATTTATGCATTGTTACATATTTGAATTGTTACCTCTTACCACCTTCACAACCAAATACACAAATCACTACGAAATGTTCATAAAAATTGTGAATAGGCATTGAGCATATCCATATCTGTAAGAGATAGGACAAAAAATGACATAAGGTTTCCTGTAAGTATGGATTTGTAACTACAAGAGCTATTTAGGTTGATAAGTGTATAATTAGATTTCACAAATCCCTGTTGTTTACCTGATTATTTACAATTACATAAATAAATGTGTAAGCATAATTAATTTATCGGGGCAAGTTTATTAGGCAGCTTTCTCAAAAATACTCGCTTTTTCAGCTTATCTAGCCAGGATGAAGTTATCTATCCAATATTTTTTCCTGTTATCAAACATTTGCCGTGATTTGAATTTGAATCTTTTCTCCTCTGGGGGGTTTTAGTTAAAGGACTTTTCTCTTTCTGCTTCAACACATGCGTTTTTTTATTGAACACCAAAGCTATCAATCTATGTACAATCAGCTATTTACTATTCTCTTTGCCGTTGTGAGCACTGCGAATTAACTGTCTTTATTACGTAGTTTGCAGGCCGCATACGTCTCTATCTTATCTTATACAATCTCTAGCTTGCAGCGATGAGCTTAGTTAAAAGTATCATCAGGGTTCAGCAGTGTTGAGCTCAACGAATAATATTTATAGTGGCGAATTTGAGTATGGATACTTAGCAAAAATAATACTTTTAGCTTGAAAAGAAAATTAGCTCGCAAAAAGTAACACTAATTCAGTTTGCGTAATGAATTAACTTAGGCTGGCTAAAGACCCCAGCCATCTAGAGCCCGTTTGTATTTTTTTACTTTGTTTTTCTAGGGTTTTTTTTTCTGCTTTTGGGGCTTTGACGGTTTTTGTTCTCCCAACATTGAAATTTAGCAAGCCGCAATACTTAGGCTGACAGCCCCGTGCAGCACGAAGAAAACAACTTTTCAGAAATTTCATAAATTTTTAACTGATATATTTAGCTGAATACCTCTCGTTTTTACATCAGTCTTACCGTTTTTCCAATAAAAACCCAAAAAATTCTGTTCACCGGTTTCAAATCCTCTACTGTTTGAAAATCTTACTTTGAAGGCCCATTAAGCAAAAGTCCTAAGCAAGCATATCCAAACAAAATGTCCTCTTTTATCCTTAGGCTCGCTAAAAATACCAAGACTGTCTTGTTTTCATCTCCTATAAATGTTTTGTTAGTCTTTGTTATCATTGGTTTGGTCTGTGGTCACCTTGAACTTAATCCAACACTTGTTTTCGTAACAAATTTCATTGCTATCATTCCTTTGGCCTCTGTCCTTGCATTTTCCACCGAAGAAATTGCTGATCAAGTAGGTTCTACCATCGGTGGTTTGCTTAATGCTTCGTTAGGAAATGCTGTTGAAGTCATCATTTCTATTATAGCTTTGAAGCAAAATCAAATCAGAATCATCCAAACTTCTATGATCGGTTCCATTTTGTCAAACTCTTTGTTAGTCTTGGGTTGTTGTTTTATTGCAGGTGGTTATAACAGACTTCAACAAAAATTCAACAAAAACATCGCTCAGCCTATGAACTCTTTAATGTGCCTTTCTGCTTGTTCTCTAATTATTCCTGCTGCTTTTAATGCAACAGTTGATCATGGAACTTCCAATCCAGAGCATCCTTCTGAGATGGTTTTAGGAATGTCCAGATACTCTTCCGTCATCCTATTGATTATTTACATTTTGTATCTTATTTTCCAGCTTTACTCTCACAAATCCTTATTCGATGAGACTTTACAGAATGACTTACCTGACGCTTTGGGTCCTATCTCATTATCTGAAGAGCCAGATGCTAAAGCTGATGATGAAATGCCTATTGTCGATTCTATAATTATCTTGGCTGCCACCACCATCTTGATTTCTTTCTGTGCGGATTATTTAGTTGGTTCGATTGATTCTTTAGTTGAGAAGACCGGACTTTCCAAGACGTTTATTGGTTTGATCTTGATTCCCATCGTAGGTAATGCAGCGGAGCATGTCACTGCTATTTATGTTGCTATGAAAGATAAAATGGATCTTGCAATTGGTGTTGCCTTAGGTTCGTCGATGCAAATCGCAATTTTTGTCACTCCACTAATGGTTTTAATCGGTTGGTGTTTGAATATTGAAATGAGTTTACAATTTAGCACAATGGAAGTTGTCGTTTTGTTCTTAGGTGTATTCCTTACTAACTCTTTAGTTATGGATAGCGAAAGTAACTGGTTGGAGGGCGCCATGCTTTTAGGTACCTATATCATGATTGCATTAGCTTTCTTTTATGTTCCTGATACAAGTATTTGATTCAATACTGTCTTCTCTTTTTAATCAAAATACACTTGATAATCAATCGTCACCTTTTATAATTTGTTTTTCGTAGTTAACTTTCTCAGATCCTTTCGAAAATCTCAATCATCTATCGTTTATATTCAAATTTTTTTTCTTTCCGAAAGCAAAAGACTTACGGACAAAAATTATTGTCTGTTAAATTGTGATTCAAAATCTAAAGTAAAGATATTTTTTTTTATATAATTTTAGTTAAATTGTGTTGTAGAATTTAATCCAAGTGAATTTGATCTATGAAATAGCACATCTTACGTGAATTTTTATCTTAATACTAGAAAATTGAATTCAAAGATTACCTATACATACACTAAAATCATGTTATAATGAAGATTTACTATAGTTTGCAATAAAAAATATTTGCTCTCAAACTGATTGACCGAAAAACAATTATTGTTTATTCTTTTCATCTAGAATATAATAAAAAAGAGGTAATATCAACATTAATCCAGCGGCAACTGCTGATACAATGAATCCAGTATGAAATTCGGGTGCTTGAGTAGTTGGAAAAAATACAATATTCGTCCAAATATTCATTGCTTGTGACACCGCATCTGAATATCCAAGTACCAAAGCACGTTGTTCATTATTATGTCTGCAAGATCTATTAATCCAACCGGATATAATTGCCTGATTAACATTATCAAATCCAATAATCATAAAGCAAACCCACTTCCACCACTCAGAAATTTTCCAAGCTGCCAAAGATGAATACGAAATTATGAATAGAATTTGAGTTATTGTCAAAAATGGGTAAATTGAAAAAGAATCGCTTAAGCCAGCGAGTAAAAATTGTGCAATTATGCTAACTGCAGACTGTATTGTTGGATAATTATTTCTATCTGCAATAGTAAATTTTTCAGGGTGATGTCTTAACCAAAGTGGTAGAGCAGTACCATCCGGTAATGCAACAATATTTAAAAGAACCCAAAATGCTGTGAAAAAATGTATTTTCCAACCCATAATAGTATCTTTAAACAACTTGAGATTTATGGGTCCTGGTGAAGCAATACCAGATTGTCTTGCTCGTATTACAGCAGTATCTAATTCTTCCTTTTGTAACCACCATAGCTTGTTGACTTGGTAAGGAGCACCTGGGAAAACTACAAATCCAATTAGTGCTATGGGAACTGTTATTATACCATCAATAATAAAGCCCCACTTCCAACCACTAAGACCGGAAACGCCATCCAAATTTGTATGAGCAGCAGTTTGTAAGTATCCGCTGAACATACTTCCAACAGATGAAGAAATACTAAAGACCATCACCCTTCGGTAAACCTCATCTCTTTTGTACCAAGAACCAAGGATATGTACAATAGTACAAAAAACCGGACCTTCTGCCAAACCAATCAAAAAACGAAGAGCAAACATTTGAGAAGAATTAGTAACAGCAGCTTGACAAAAAGTAAGAATACCCCACACAAGTTCAAGAAAAGGTAGCATATATCTTGTCCATGGGCGAGTAACGAATATAATTCCAAAACACATGGAAATGATATATCCTGCTGAATAAATTGATTTAGCATACGCAAAGTCGTTTCCATCAAAATTTATTTCCTCCTCCATTCCTGAGTTGTAGGCATTTATTATATTGGTCTTATCTAAAGATTTAGTAAAATATGAAGCACAAACATAGGATAAAAGGCAAATATCCAACTTTATCAATAATTTTTTCTCATTATTAGACAAATACTTTGGATACCAAATAAACAATCTTTTAAAGCCGTCATACCAATGATACAACTCTATGTTCTCCTCTGAAGAATTATAACTACGATCGATTTCATCCCCTTTAGGATCATATTCTTTTGCGCTATCTGTTCTGATAATTCTAATAATTTCGTTTTTTTTGTTCATCAGATCACCAATGTTTTGCATTGTGAAAGTGATATCATTAGAAGACATTTTTAGTTAATATTTTTGGCTCACAGTTAGTAGCTGTATTATGTGATTTTGAGTAAATCATAATATATATATTGCTATTTACAGAGAAACTTTTTACAATTAGACCCGTGAATGAATCACTATTTATACTTTCATCCACTTTGATAATTAAAGTAGATCACTTTGTTATTCTGCAATTTTCCTTTAAATTTAAACATTGAATTCAAGCTAAAATTTGCCAATGTCCGACTTTTGTAGTTAGTTAAATTTCCTTATTAGCCATGTTATATATCCTTTTCATTACGAAAAAAAATTAAATATATTTTTCCTGTATGTACATGTTGAAGTTTCTCGCGCATGCAAATAGACAAGATTAGTCGAAGATATCAGAGGCCCATATGACCATTTTTTTACAAAATTGATTAACAATGCAAACAATGATGAATTAAAATACGGAACTAAAATCGAAAACAAAACAAAAAACAAAACAAAAGAATGAAATAAAAAATTAAGTAAAAATTATGAGTACTATTAATATAGAAGCAAGCATTTTTTTTTCAATGCTATCGTAACTGCCCAATGCAAAAACAACCGTATTAATATATCGGGTTTTGTCTTTTAGAATCTCTTTTTTCAAGGAAGTGAGAAGCTAGAGGTAGTACTAACATTATACCGGCCGAAATAGTAGCAACAGTAAATCCAACTCGAAATTCAGGTGCTTGAGTAGTTGGAAAAAATACAATATTCGTCCAAATATTCATTACTTGTGATATCGCATCTGAATATCCAAGTACCAAAGCACGTTGTTCATTATTGTGTCTGCAAGATCTATTAATCCAACCAGAAATAATGGATTGGTCGACAGTATCGAATCCAACAATCATAAAACAAATCCATCTCCAAGCATCTGGAATTTTCCACACAGCTAGCGAGGAATAAGAAATTATGAAAAGAACTTGAGTTATACTCAAAAGTGGATAAATTGAAAATGAGTCACTTAGTCCAGCGAGAAAAAACTGCGCAACAATTCCCACTGCTGATTGAATTGTTGGATAATTGTTTCTATCCTCAACACTAAATCTGTCTGGGTTATCTTTCAACCATAATTGTAAAGCAGTGCCATCTGGTAAAGATACGATATTCAACAATACCCAAAAGGCTGTAAAAAAATGAATTTTCCAGCCTGCCAAAGTATCTTTAAATAACTTGAAATTTATTGAACCTGGTGATGCTATCCCAGAAGCAATTGCTCTTTCCTTAGCTGTTTGTAACTCATGTTTTGATAACCACCAAATTTTTTCCACTTGATATGGGGCACCTGGAAATACAAAAAACCCGATCAAAGCAATTGGAACCGTAAACACACCATCAATAATAAAACCCCATTTCCAGCCACTTAACCCACCTACACCACTTAGATGGAGGTAAGTTGCGTTTTGTAGATATCCACTAAACATTCCACCAACAGAAGCAGAAATACTAAAAGCCATTACACGTCTGTAAACTTCATCTCTTTTATACCAAGAGCCTAGAATATGAACAATGGAACAAAAAACCGGGCCTTCTGCCAAACCAATCAAAAACCGAATCACAAACATTTGAGTTGGGTTTGTCACGGTAGCTTGACAAAATGTAAGAACACCCCATATTACCTCAAGACAAGGCAACATATATCTAGTCCATGGGCGAGTAACAAATATGATTCCAAAACACATGGAAATGATATATCCCGCTGAATAAATTGATTTGACGTATGCGTAATCGTTTCCCGTAAAATGTATATCTTCTTCCATACCGGAAGAGTACGCATTCATTATATTATTTTTATCTAAAGACTTTGTAAAATAAGATGCACAAACATATGAAAGAAGACAAATATCTAACTTAAGCAAAAGTTTCTTTTCTTCTGAACTTAGAGTCTTCGGATACCATATGAATAATCTGACAAAACCGTCATACCAATGGTCCAACTTAACTTTTTCTTCCTTGTCGATATTGTCTTCACTTGAAAAAATATCATTTCTAACTTCACTGTGAGCTTTGCTATAGGTTTTATCACTGTATTCACTATCAATTGATTTGACGTCTATGTTGGCAGATTCTTTCTTAGTTGAATCGATGCTTGAGATATCCAACATTTCTTCAGTATGATTATTATGAGAAGTCATTGGGTATATTATTTGTTAGAAACCAAAACTCAATTATTATTATTAAATAATATATTCAGGCAAGTGATATTCAATAAAAAAAAGTGGAATACAAGGGATTTGTGCCAGTATTTATAGATTAAATTTTGAAGAATTACTTGAAGTGACAGAACACAATGATATATTAATAATATTGCCCTTCCATCTTAGAAAATTTGGAATTTTTTCATATAATTAATTAGTAAAGCCTATATAACAATATTATCCATTTTATTTAGAAATTATGTATACCCCAGGTGATATACTATCTTGAAAGCCACAGTTCTAATTAATATATCCTTTTTGAGCCGTTCATGTTGAAATTTTCATTATGTATTATTAATCAGAGCGCACAGAAAAAAAATACCACAAGAAAAAACCCTGACAAAACTATTCATAACATTTCAATCAGATAAGAGATTCCTGCTTCACTTTTTGATTTAAAATTTTTCTAAATTTCAGTACTAAATGTAAACACTTACAATATACTTGCAATACTTTTGATATATATACTTGATTCTTTCATTATTCATGGTTTTCATATAGAGACCCCCGGAAGCTGTTAACAATTTCTTCTGCTATATCTTACAAAAAACAAACAAGAAGAAAAAAGTTGAAGCTGAAGCACACAGTTTTTTTTTTCTGATAACACAGTAAATCATGAGGCATTCTGACTTTTGGTGAGCACGGGAATTTTGACTGTAAAGCATTACATCAAAAAAAAAAAAAAAAAAAAGCCTACTAGCAAAAATATCTCACTAAGTATTTCCAGGTAATGATCGTGATCGGAAATAGAATAGAATTAATTGAAAAAATAAAAACAAAAAAATACGCTATTCTTAGAATTAGTATAATTTTAGTATAATTTGTGAGTTATCTAAAGTGCAAGCATAGATATAAGATTTCTTGATTATAAAATTTTCAGATTAAAAGATTTGAGGTGTTAATTGATTATTTTTTTCAGTCAATTGTCTAGTAAACACTTGATTTTCTATAGTCTGAATACTGTTTCTGTAATTATTTTGTTAACTATGTATTAGATAATTACAAATCAAAAGCTTGTAATCCGATTTAGCAAATAAAACTTAAAATGAAATGTCAAGAGTTGTCTAGAAACAAATAAATAGTAAAAATAGACGTGACTTTTCAATATACCGTGCAAGAAGAAAATGAAGCCACTTGGTAAATCAAGATTATTATTAATTGATGTAAGGTTGATTTACTCTAAAAGTAATGAAAACATATAAATTTAAATCAACTAAGGGTAAATTAATTCTGCAGTTATAATGGCCAAGAAAAAGATAACAAAGTTGAAAAATTAATCTAACGTATATAGTATGTGACACTTTAGTAGGCAAATTAGATTACAAAAATGAAGCAAAATTAAAGATTGACAAAGTTTGAATTACTTGCTTGAAGATTCGAATCCTCTTAGATTTCTTTGTTATTTCATTTAGATTTGAAATTGTTTATACGAATGAAAGAAGCAATGCATTCAGATCGTATTGCGATATTATGCCATCAAGAAAATATAATAAGCTAACCTTAATCACATTAAATGAACAAATATTGAGTAAATTTGAAAAAGGCTCAACTATGAAAATAATGCAGCAAAAATAGAATCTACGGCAGCATTTATAATCTTTTTAAAAAACGAATGTTTAGATGCTAAAGGTATTATGTGAAGATCTTTTTGTTATCATTCTGAATCAAGTAGGAAGAGAGTATCCTCAAGTGATTACCAACTTGAATTCATATCTACCGATTACCAAAAATAAACAAAACTGTTAGTTAAGTCTTGTGTGCTGATACAAATGCATATATATATATATATCAAAATTTGAATAATCACCAGTTGCTGAAAAGAATATTTTTGTAATTTGTCGAATACAGAGTTTGGAATTTTCAGGCCTCAAGCACTACTGATAAAATAGATGCAGTAGTTCGAAAGTCATCAAAATAAATATAGAATTTCATAGTTTTGTGTTTCTAGAACCTAGCGCCTGCGAAAAAAAGAAAACACCCTTATTACTTAATTCATTTTGGCAATAACTCCCTGTACTGTCTTGATTTATACCCAAATTACAAAGAGCATATGAACTATCAATATCAAATGAAGGTGAAGCACAAAAGGTTTTCAAAACCCATGTGAACATCAATTCTCAAAATTTCTAATCTCAATTTAATAAGCCTGAATGAAGACTTCCATAGAATCTTCCTCCAATCTTACATCTTACTTTTTCCTATTCTTTCATATATGCTTTGAAAAAAATTAATCTAACCACATAGAAGCTTATTGCTAAATCGAAAATTAACCAATTAATAAAGCAATATATACGTTTTTCAGAATGTTATGTGGGGTTGCATACTATATGAAGTACAACTATTGAAATATAAGAGAATTAATGACGCATGTATGAACCTAATAGTCCGCCAATAGTGATCCGACAATGTGCAATCAATTGTAGGCAAAGTCTTACAACCATGAGTGAACCCTATTTTTGGAACGCCAAAAAAAAAAAAAAAAAAGAAAAATCACCACGCTATACATTGGGTTAGAGAGGTATAAAATGCATATATAAATTACAGACATAATAACTAGGTAAAAACAAAGTTTAATAAATCTATGCAGCATTTTGAGTTTTTCACAGTATGTGATTATTATTATGATCGAAAGACTTTGTAGTTTGTGACTGGACGCCTAAAGTCATATAATTTCAATTGTTAATTGAAAATAAAAAAGTGTGTATATTTATGGTCATACAGAATATCAACCTGTAGCGAGTATTGAAATAAATGACTGATTCATAAACCTTAATCACAAGTCTGGAAAGTCTCAGTATTTAGAGAAAAAAAAGAAAAGGCAAATCGTGTACTTTTCTTTAAACCTCTTATGAACTCTAGAGATACATATTTCCCGCGGATGATTCCTCTAATCAATGCTCACTTTGACTAACAACAAAATTATTCGTTCTCATTTCTTTCGTGACTCTGTTTTAACTTTCTTGATACATATTTTTTATGCTAGATTTAACAATAATCGTAACTGTTTATTATTATTTAAATTAATGAAAATAATATTTAGTAGTCTATTAATAGTAATTTTTCAATCACTGTGAGCACATTCTTTTTGTCCTCTCCTACATAAAGATCCAACGTTTTCCAGATCTAGCTTGACTTTCAGTAGTTTGTGAGTCATTCTTTGTGAAACAAGTATTCTGTTTTCAAATAGAATCTATTGCACCTGCAAACATCTTACATCTTTACAATGCAAACATAACCAATTCAATAACATCAAAATGAGTTCTGTTGCTAGACAAATGTATAAGGTTGTCGAATTAACCACAAAACAAAAGTCTATTATAAAAGCTTCTATTCCAATTCTTGAAAAAAGCGGATTAGATGTTACAAAGACGTTTTATAACTATATGCTCGCTACATATCCTCAAGTAAAACCTTTTTTCAACGAGACCAATCAAAAATCTTTGGCTCAACCAAAAATTTTAGCTCATGCTTTACTCAATTATGCGAAAAATATTGATGATTTGGCTCCTTTGACTAATTTTGTTCAACAGATTGTTGTTAAGCACTGCGGTCTACAAATTAAGGCCGAACATTATCCATACGTCGGAAATTCTCTTATTCATACCTTAAAGGAAATGTTAGGTCCAAAAATCGCTAATGTTGAATTTGTTGAAGCGTGGGGAGCCGCATATGGAAATTTGGCACAATTGTTAATCGACAGCGAATTCAAAGTTTATCAGTCTCAGTTATGGGATGGCTTCAAAGATTTTAAAGTCACTAAATTGTTGATGAATGTGCAGATGTAAAATCTGTATACTTTACTCCTGTCGATGGTAGTAAAATTGAAGTTCCAATTCGTGGACAATATCTTGGATTCAGATTCTCCACTCCAGGATCCGAAATAGCGAAATCCAGGGAGTACTCTATTTCGCAATATCCAACCACAAATGAATATAAAATTAGCGTTCGTAAATTAGATGGTGGTGTAGTTTCTACTTATATTCACCAAGACTTACATGTTGGTGACATTATCAAAGTTGCACCGCCTGTGGGACGTCTTACATACCAAGAAAACAATAAGGATGTAGTGGCATTCGTGGGTGGAATAGGTATCACCCCAATGATTTCAATAATTGAAAAAGCCTTGGCAGATGACAAGAAAGTGAAATTGCTTTACTCAAATAGAAGCAACTCTCATAAAGCCTTTGGCTCATGGGAAAAAGCATTGTCCTCTAAAAATACAAACTTCGAATGTATTGATTTCCTCACATCCGATCAACATAAGTTAACAAGTGATGACTTCAAAGGTCTTGATTTGAACAATAAAGAGATATACTTAGTCGGACCTGCTTCTTACATGCATTTTGTCCAAAATCAATTAAAATCTCGCGGAATTACAAACTTTAACTCCGAATTTTATGGTCCAACAATCATTGAATGACTAAGCTGCTATTGAATGCCATTTCTTTATTTTATATCCTATCGATGCTATTGTATAAATATTTTTTTATTAGCCATGTAGTTATTTGTAGTTATACGTGAATCTGTTTTGAAATATATACCCCAGATTTTCATATTAAATACTGAGCTACCTGTTTTTCCAAAGTTTATTATTGATAGGTTGACTCATAAGTTACAACGTACTTCTAAAAAATATTTTTTTTCTTGTAAGAAAACAAAGAGGTTTTTTTTCAGATAATTCGAAATCTATGTAACCTGTCTTCAAATTAACATTTTTTACAATATTGATTATATTTATCATTGCTTTCTACACATTTCTGGTAAATTTTAGTTCTTAAAAATGGATATCGAGAAACAGTCTAATGATTCTAAAAAGACTCTGCATTATTTTAAACCACGATGGTTGCTGATCATTCTTTGTACCTTAATTTTATCTGCCTATAAGCTCAGTTGTGATAACCTTAGTCATGAAATTAGAGAACCTACTCCATATAAATTTGATAGAGCTGATAAGCCTTTGTGCCCTATTAGCAAAAAGTTAATACCAATAGAATATGAAACTGAAAATTTCCAAAAAAATTTAAACAAGATTTTAAAAGACCCATTATTCCGTAATCAATCTGCTTCTAAGTTAGGAGGAGCTGTGCAAATCCCAACAGAGATACAAGATAATTGGTTGGATGTTAACGAAGATCATTTTCTAGTATTTGGAAAATTCCACGAATACTTAGAGAAAACATTTCCATTGGTTCACCATAGCTTAAAGGTTGAAAAAGTTAATAAGTATGGATTGGTTTATACTTGGGAGGGTTCTAATAAAACTTTGAAGCCTCTTTTGCTTGCTGCCCATCAAGATGTTGTTCCGGTCGAATTGGAAACTTTAAGTGAATGGAATCATCCACCATTTTCTGGTCATTTCGATGGCCAATACGTTTGGGGCCGTGGTTCTAGTGATTGTAAGGATCTACTAATAGCTCTTTTGGAAACTATCGAGTTTTTGCTTGATGATGAATATTTTGTACCAAAAAGAACCATTGTTTTGGGTTTTGGTTTTGATGAAGAGGCTTCAGGTACATTAGGAGCATATAAAATTAATAAGTTCTTAACTGATAGATACGGAAGCGGCGAATCTTTCTATGCTGTTATTGATGAAGGAAGTGCCGGTGTTCAAGCAATTGATGATCTTTTTATTGCTAGTATTGCAACCGGTGAAAAAGGATATGTTGATCATGTTGTTAAATTGAAAACACCAGGTGGACATTCTTCTATTCCTCCTAAGCATACATCTATTGGTATAATTTCTAAGTTAGTCCTGATGGTGGAAGATCACCCCTTCTCCACCTCCATGACTTCCAAAAATCCATTCTTGGGTTATTTGATGTGCTACGCAGAAAATTCTAAAACTATCGATAAAAAAGTAAAATATAATATCCTTCACTCTGAAGTTGACGAATCCGCTAAGTTAGAATTGTTGAAATATCTTGAAAAAAATAAGGAGACCGAGTATTTAGTAAAGACATCTGTTGCAACAGATATTATCAAAGGTGGAATTAAATCTAACGCATTACCTGAATCTGTTGAGGTTTTATTCAACTCCAGGATTTCTGTAGAATCAAGCGTTAAAGAGGTTACAGATGTATTTTCCAAAAACATATTGGCTATTGCAAATAGATTTGACCTAGGTTTCATCAGAGAAGGAGAAGTTGTAAAAGAAACAACTGAGTTCGGTTATTTCAATTATACTTATATGGATCCTTTAGAAGTTGCTCCTGTTTCTCCATGGAAAAATAGTGAAATTTGGGATATCTATACAGGTACTCTAAGGCATTTTTATGAAGATGTTGGTTTTAAAGATCTTTTCGAGGGCGATGCTAGGTTGATTGTAGCTCCAACTATTAGTACAGGAAATACTGATACGAAAAACTATTGGGAACTAAGTAAAAATATTTTTAGATATGCTCCATCAATTGTCTTTCAAGAAGGTGAAAATCCTGAAGAAGGCTTGCATAGCGTTAACGAAAAATCAAATATCGATGGACACTTATCTATCATTGCCTTTTACTATGAGTATTTACATAACTTAAACTTCTATTCCGAAATATGAATGTTTTGGGTTTTTGATTACAGAAAACAGTTTGCCTGCCCAAAAAAGGTTATTCTTTTTTTCTTGAAATCAACAGACCTATCGCTTATTCTCCTGAAAAATATTTCGCTTTTATAAATGAAATATTTTTACTTTGATACAACTTGCTTATATTTTGATTGCAAACATAACAGGTTAGAGCTCAAAATCACTAGAGAATTTATATTTATATCAACTTATTTTCTCCTATGAAAAAACTACAGATCGTAACAAATAATCCTGTAATCACAACAAACTTAAACACATCATGACACGCAGAATCATAGGCAGCCACAATCAATTTTTTAGCAAATTTTGGGGCCTTCGTATGTGCATAATTAGTACTTAAGAGAGCTTTTCGAATTATATCTTCAATAAGTGTAGGATTTTCGTCAATATTTTTGAAATTCTCCAACAAATGTTGACTTAATGACTTTTGTAAAATAGCGCTAGCCAATGACACACCTAAAGTACTTCCGGTAGAGCGAAATCCGTATTGTATAGAAGTTACCAATGCATGTTCTGAACTTGATGCTGAGGACACCATAGCTATAAGAATTATGGTAATAACAGAGGACATCCCAAATTGACAGGGAACTAATATCATGGCTTCCTGCAAAAAATAATTACTATCTATGGAAGAAGAAAAAACAAGCAACGACCCAAAAAAATTCATTAGTGAGCATAGTATCAATAGAATTTTATACCTTTTATAAATCTTTATATATGCACCGGCGAATAAAGATCCAAAAGAAGCTGCAATGGCCCCAGGAATCATTCTCACACCTGAGTCATAACTTGATCTATCAAGAACTGATTCCCAAAAAAAAGGGAGAAATAAAAGAATACTAAAAGTGTTCATAGATAAGACCCAACATGCAATAGAGCTCCAAAGAATAGTCTTATTACTTAATAACTGAACAGGAATGACTGGATGCTCTAACTTTAGTTCATAGAAATAAAAATGGATTAATCCCATGATTCCCAATAAAACCAATAAGATAAATTCAATACTGCTATAACTGATCTCGTTTCCCCCAATTGAAGCAGCAAGCATCAATAAAAATATAGAACCAATCAACACAATCGAGCCATAATAATCAATGATTTTTAACTTATCGGAATATGATTCCAGTTTTTTATTTTGATCTTTAATATGAATATCTAAGTAAAAATATGTCAAAATTCCGGAAATTAAACATATGGGAACCTGAAACAAGAATGCCATTCTCCAATCAAAAAAGGTTTGAAAAAAACCGGCGAATACACCACCTAAACCACTTCCTACACCAAAGGAAATATTGATGTAGCCTTGGTATAAACCTCTATGATCCAACGGAACTATGTCTGACAAAATTATTGAACCCATAGTATTGAATCCACCGCCACCTATCCCGCTTATGAGTCTTCCAAAAATCATTAAGGATAGAGAACTACTTATACCAGAGCAGAAACAACCTAGCCCAAAAATAATTACACAAAAAAGTGTAACTGATTTTCTACCAAAAATATCTGAAAATTTACCAAATATTGGTTGAAATGCAGCACATGATAAAAGATATGAAGTAGCTACCCATGAAATTGAAGGTAGGCAATCGAGATCACTTGCAATAACACTAAGAAGAGTTGCCACTATAGTGGAATCTAAAGCAGCCAAAAAAACATTTATGAATAGACAGCTAAGAATAATAGTAAATTTTCCATTACTTAATTTAGGAATTCTAAATTCTTCAACTATGGTTTCTTGTATAGTAGACCCATAGTCTCTATTTGAGAGTTCTGAAAAGCTATTATCTTCCTCGGTCAATACACCCAATGACATGATTGAAATACTTCCTGACTTCAATATCCTCTATAGTAAATGGTATTTCAAATTCAACTAGATTACAAAAAAATAGAATACACAAACAAATTAAATGTAAAATAGAACTCATCCTTTTACTGCTGAATCAGCATATATATTTTTTATATATACATACATACATGACAAAATATTGTATTGGTGACTCAATATAATTGTTCGCTGATTTATATTGTAATCTTCTTTTTTTTTTGCATTAACTAAGAATGGAGAAATATCTCCGACTTGAACGAGATTCATTATTTTTTCGAAAAAACTTAAAAAGCAATCAATCAACTACTTCAAAATGTGTGATATGTGAACCAAACAAATTTTTATTATATTTTTATTAATTATTGATAGTATTCAAAGAAAAAGCTATGCTATTTTGAATATACTTATCAAATATTTGTGGAAAAATGCACTTTTTCTAAAAGTTTCGACTGTATCTTACGGTTTCCTTAGTAAAATTGAATAGTTCGTAAATGTAAATATAAAAATGAAATTCAAAAAAATATAAATAAATGATATCATATAATTATCAATAACTTTACCTGGTGATCTCAATTACTTCTTATAGGAAATATGAACGTAACTTTAGATTTAAATTAAAAAACAAATATTTATATTACTTAGTGTTTTGATCAATGGAAACATAAAATTATTAGTCTAAAGATTCTAAATGATAATTTTTTTGCAACCAATTACTGAATCATATAAATCGGTTTCTGTAACGTATTCGTCTTGGGTGTGTGCAACAGAAATGGATCCTAGACCGTAAAGATATTTCTTGACATCAAATAGGTTCGAAATATGGAATACCCGTTGCATATGCACATGCTATAAGTTCAAACCCTGGAACATCAAATGAAAGATGTTAAGCCAGTATCACCCAGTGAATACTGTCTTATGATAATACGAAATAAAGGATAATGCATTTATATGCATGTTGAAATATCTTCACCTGTGGGAAGGAAAATTAACCTGTGGGAATGAGTAGATCATGTAGGAATATAAGTTCATGTGGGAACATAAGTAAAACAACCATAACTCCCTAATATACCTGATTCAGAAGAAGATGAACGAGAATACAGAATGGTATATAAGGGAGTCCATCTTTCCGAGGTTCAGAAATGAATGGAGGAAGAAAGAGAAGGAAAGGGGAGAAGAAGGAAGATATATAGCAGAATATAATAAATAATATTATCTCTCTCGAATCAAATAATGAGTAACGATAACTTACACAATGAAACTATAGACTTAGAGTCAAACCAGATTCGTCTGACTCGACAAAAGATATTGTGGTTTTAAGTACTGCACAATTGGCATATGTAAATGTTCCGTGTTGAAAAGGTTTTCAATATATGCTCTAACTTCATCAATTCTATCATACTTAATAACTATTTTGATAATTTTAATACTTAGTGATATTGTGAAAAATAAAATTCTATTTGACTTGTTTTTTTGCTTTCATTTACATCCAAATATCAAAAGCATTGACTTTTATTTAGTCTTTCATTATTATATCAATGTTTGAACTAAATTTTAAGCCTTGACAAAATTTTCGCGGCAGTTTGTTATATTTTTTCTCATTACGATTGTCATTATTCGATAAATTCCTCTGAAAATTTCAGGATCTTGAAGTCAAGTTGAATAAGTAATGTCAATTGCTTTGCTATTTTTTTATCTATTTTTTAGCAAAGTTATTCATACTTTTTAATTTACTGCTTGTCAGAAATAAGATTTTTATGCTAAAATATCTACTGATAAGAGATAAATCAAAAAAGACCTATCAAGATATTTGTTTAGTAGAAAGCTCTCACACAAAAAAAGAAATAATTAAAACTTTACTATAAGATATAAAATTTGAAACATATATTAACTGTAGAAAATGAATAAAATTAAAGTGAGGAGATTTGAAAAAAAAAAATATATAAACTTAACAACAAAACTATGTATTCAAATAATCAATCTCACTTTAAAATATTAAAGAAATTTCTCAAAAATACTATAAGGTATATCTGAAGTAAATGTTTTCAGAAGAAGTCAAATCACTGAATTCGATATTCTCAGGAACAACATATTTATCACCCAATTCAATAGCTTTTTTATCTCTTGTTTTGTTCTCCAATAAGCAAAGAAAATAAATGCCATAGAAGCAGGCGGCAGAGACACAAATACACACAACCATGCTAATTTTTGCTTTAGCATAGTGTGGAGCATCCGTAGATACAAAAGTTTGAGGACCAATCAAGGAACCTACACAGTATCCAACAAGATAAACCGAAGTCACAGTTATCTTTTTTGTATAACCTGGAATATTAGATGCAAAGTACGAAAAAGAACCAATTGGACCAATTTGCATAAGGTACAAAAGATAATATCCTGCCAATTTTGTGTGTTGATCTTTTCCAAAAGCTAACAAGCAAGCGAACGTTATGCATATTGTAATAACAACTGCTGTACTAAGCAACCTTGGTAAATTAAATTTCTGAATCAAGTAAGCAATAACTGGTAAACATAAGAACTCAATAACACCTTGTGGAGCACCGTAAAGCAATGAATCAGTTGCATTATAGCCCAAGTCAGTATTTAAAAGAATAGAGCCAAAAGAAGCTAAAGCAGAGTTTGGAATATTAAAAGCGATAGCATAGAAGAAAAACAAGTAAGTTTTAATATCAGTCATAGCTTCAATAAACTGGTGTTTTTTCCAAACTTTATTACCAAACCCTTGATAATTTTTTCTAATTCTTTCAACAACTATCATTTTTTCTCTTTCATTTAAAAACCAAGCTTTCGAAGGATTGTTTGGAATGTGAAAATACAAAATAACTGCCACCACAAAAGATATTAAACCAATAATTATAAATAAAACTTTCCAAGGTGCAATTGAAAAAAAATCACCTCTGATTGCAATACCATAAGCCATCATGTTACCAAAAAAAACCCCAAAACCTGCTGTTGCTAGCCAAAACGAAACCCTGAGAAAAGTTTCCTTTTTTTTGTAATATTGAGAAGTGAGTAATGTAGTAAAAACAGATGCAGATGCTTCAGAACAGCCCAAAATAGTTCTTAAGAAAACGAAGGCGCCATAGTTATGATTCGTAGCTTGAATACAGATAATAACAGCCCAAGAAAACATGTAAATGGAGAAAGCACTGGCTAATGGAAACTTTTGAAGGGATAAACTAGCAAAAGGTTGAAAAAATAAGTAACCAAGGTAAAACGCAGAACCTGTCCAACTGTACATATCGCCTTTCATTTTCATATCAGTTCTAATTCCCATAAGAGCAGCCCATCCATTAGAAGCCTTATCAATGTAAAATAAAGAATAAAGAAAAGAAACGAATGGAATTAGGGCAAAATCAAGTTTAAGAAGCAATTTTCGGTCTTCTTCTTCGGTGTAACTGAAATCCTTTGTATGCATGGCAAGCTCAAGTGCTTCATCCATGTGTCTCAAGTCACCGTGTACGTTAATCTCACCTCCTGAAGCAGAAATCACATTACCAAGTTGGATTTCTTGTTCATCTTGTGAATCAGTTAGTTTTTTTTCGCCAACATGGATGGCAGCATTTTTAGAAGCTTCTTTTAGCATTTTCGATTTTATTTGTATAAGTTTTTGAGTTTTTGAAGTTCAGAGAGGATTAAAGTATCGAGCGTTGGAAATTTTTGATAATTGTACAAATAGGAAACTGTCCAATACTTATATGAAATCTATTTATGAATTTATTTGTTTCTTACTTATTGTTTTTAGTCAGTTTAAGATTCCGAGATTTATTCACTTCTATGATGATTCAACATACTTAACTAGTTATCATGAATTTGTGGTTATAAGATAAGCACTGAAGTTTGCTAATATTATCAATTGCATGAATAAAGCAGATAAGGATTCCTCGATTTTGTTTTGAACTTTTTTGATACTTTAGTTATTAATGTGAAATATTTTTCTTAATAATAAAAGCATTGTGTTATTACTGGTCTTAATCAATTAAATTATTATAATCCTTTTTATTACATCGTACTTTTCCAAAATCACAATATTACAGAGATTTTCGGGAAATAATCACCGGGAAATAATTCTTGTATGCTTGAACGCTCTTCTCATCATGTATCCAGGTATAGAGATAAGCTTAAATTGGATAGGTATGCGCAAAAATTGTTATCTTACAGAACGTTTTTTTCTTACGGTTTTTTCAAAATTGGACATGAAACGTTATTTTCTTTTTTTCTTTAAATAAATTCTTTTTTCTTGCTGCAGCTCGGAGAATAAGTCCTTGAAATCCAAATCTACATGCAATTAATTTTCTTCGATAATTGGCGTATCTGAAAAATAAGAAATATATGAAGAATGACTTTGTGTCACAATTCGAAGATTTAAAGGAAATGGTCAAAATGGCTTGTGGAGAAACGTTTTTTGCGTAAAGTATATATCCGTATTAATGGCTTGAAAAAGTCATTATCTGGATATTTCACTGAAACTCGATTTGAAAACAACCTTAGATCTTTGATTCTCTGCTGCTGTAAATCTTAATAGATTAACTACATTTTCAAGGATAAAGTTTTTCATATTTTTGATTGAAGCGTAAGCTTTGACTTGAATTTTAAGTTTTATTTGGTTTTTAAAGCAATATGTTGCAGTATTAAAATATCTGTGAAGTAAACATAAAACTTTTGATATTGAAAACTGGCCCCAAATATATCAATTAAAGCACAAAGTGTACGACCTAATCAAATTAAAATTTACTAAAAGTTTTTTTTTTTTTTCATAATATATTATGGTATATTATGTAAATTGATTTTTAGGTCCAATTAATACATTTTTAGTACTAAACCCAATACATATGCTTATTGCTTTAATTTACAATATCACTAAGTATTAAAATTATTAAATTATTATTAATATGATAGAATTAATTCGAAGAATATAAAAGAGAAATAGCGTACAAAAAAATTTTTTTTATATTAACCATAAACTTCCTTAAAGGAGTTATCAATAATATCAATAGCTTCATTTATTTCTGATTCAGTAATTGAGATTGGAGGGGCCATTCTAAAAACACCACCAAAGGCTTTGACAGCAATAAGATTAGCATTCAAGCCATGCTGCATCATGACCTTTGCTAAAGCAGCAGCCAGAACAGGATCACTTTCTTTTGTAGTTTTGTCTTTGACGATTTCTAAACCAATCATTAGACCTTTGTGTCTAACATCACCAATAGCCTTGTATTTGCTCATTAGATTGATCAATCCTTCATATAATTGTTCGCCTCTAATCTTTGAGTTTTTAACCAAGTTATCACGAATAACAATATCCAAGACCTTAGAGCCAACAGCAGCTGGAATAGGATCGTTAATATGTGTAGTATAAAATAAAAATTCATTCTCCTTACCTTTATTATCAATTTCTGCACTAGTGATAACAGCAGATAAAGGCAATCCATTTCCTAAAGTTTTGGATAAACATAAGATATCAGGAGTAACACCCATATCTTCTATGGCAAACATACTACCGCATCTACCAATACCTGTTTGAGCTTCATCGACAATTAAAAGCATACCCCTTTTTTCACATTGATTTTTCATCTCTTTCAAATAGCCTTTCGGTAATATAAGCATGCCGCCGGAAGACATAACAGGCTCAAGAATAACAGCAGCCAATGAACCAGTACTTTGAGCATCCACCAAAGACCAACCATATTCTAATTCAGTTTTCCAATCATATGAGCCATCTGGATGTCTAAATATGGATCTATAGGCATTTGGACTTGGTAAAACTAAGGATCCGGGTGCCATTGGGCCATGACCCGTTCTGCCAGCTTGATAAGTACATGCATTGGCAGCTGCAGTCATACCGTGCCATGAAAGTGATAAACCTACAATTTCGTATTTTCCGGTAACACACTTCGCTAACTTTATAGCATATTCATTAGACTCACCACCAGTACTCAAAAAAGCGGCCCTATCCAAACCTGGAGGTAAAATACTGGTTAATTTATCTGCAAGTTCAATTACCGGAGGACACAACATACCAGAAAGGATATGATCTAAAGTAGCAGCGTTTTCAGCAATAGCTTTGTTGATTTCTGGGTGACAGTGTCCAATTAAACAAGACATCTGACCGGAGGTGAAATCTAATATTTTTTTACCTTCATTAGTGTAAACGTAAACACCTTCGGATTTAACAAAAATTTCTCGAGTGAATTGAGCTCCAAAAAACAAAAGCTTAGAGTCAGCAATTTCCCAAAATTTTTTTGTATCAATTGCCTCTTGAAAAGTCATAGTTTTTTTAAAAATGAAATAATGTGCTCTACTGAATATTAAATAACAGCAAAAATATAAATCTTGATGATAAAAATAATATTCGAAATATTGTAAGGTAATGTAATTGCTTTACTTTAAAGAGATATACTTTGTTTTGAAAATAAAATTGAATTGGGAATCAATCTCAAAAAGTGAAAGCTGAAGCAGAAATATTTCTGTCTATTTATAATTAAAATTATCAATTTCATGTATTTTAGTAGCCTTCAGACGTGTTTTACATGGGATGTGACTTTTGATTTTGTAGACTTGAAGTATCAAGGGTTCGGTGGTTGTTATCCGTGTATGGTAGGTGAACGGATGTCTTTTTCCATATGAAAAAAGATAAGATAAGAAGATAAGGTGGAAAAAAAAAGTTGATCAAAAAAAAGAGCTTTCTTGCTTCCTCTCTATTTCTATAAGCCACATGACGCCTAAAACTTATCTACCTCCAAGGAACTATTCCGAGCCACATAGCATTATTCTAATCCTATTTCATAAAAATTTTCAATATACTGGACATAGAATCCATAGTGGAAGGCATATAAGAATACTTTTGTTTGCCTGTGAGCCGAAATTCAATGAAAACGAAAGCGTAGAGTGAAACGTTTTTATTCTTCTTTCACTTTTTGTCTTTATTCTTTCTTTATCTACTCGGTTTGTATATATATATATATATATATGTGTGTGTGTGTATGTATTTATCACAAAGCAGTATGATACCAAAAAAAATGTTACAAGATAATATATTCTTATTATTATGCTTAATTAGCAATGCATTCTCTGCAAATGTATGGAATATATTGCCAGTTGACTCAAGTTTCCAGTTGTTACATGAACTAGATTTATCTAATACTGTTCAAGCTGACTATCACAGTGAAAATATGTTTTACAAAGATCATACTGAAAGATGGAATGTGGTTGAACTTTTAAAATCTATGGCAAAAATTGAATCTACGGTTGGCTATGAATATGCTGCTATGCACTGGCTTTATGATGTTCTTGAGAAGCAAGGAATGAGAGTTGAACTCCAATTGGTTGAAAATTCCGAACAAAGCAACACTGGATTGGAAAGACATAACATATATGCATATATGGGCGAAAGTAGAGATACTAAGATTGTGCTTAGTTCTCATATAGACACCAATCCAGAAGGATCAATTCCATACCACGAAATTGGGGAAGAAATTCATGTTCGCGGCGCCTGTGATGACAAAGGATCAGCAGCAGCACAAATTGTTGCATTTTTTGACCTTTGGGATGCTGGAAAGATCAAAGAAGGAGATGTTTCATTGTTATTTGTAATTGGCGAAGAATATAATGGAATTGGAATGAAAACTGCAGTTGAATCCTTAAATGCTACATGGAGTAATGCAGCTATCTTTGGTGAGCCGACTGAAAATAAGTTGAGTAAAGGCCACAAAGGAAACCTCCGTTTTGATGTTGAAGCGTGGGGAAAGAAAAGTCATTCCGGTTATCCTGAGCTTGGTTTTAGCGCAATAGAATATTTAGTTCGCAAGCTCAATATTCTTTTATTTACCGAACTTCCATACTCTGATTTATTAGGACCAACAACAGTAAATATTGGTAGTATTCACGGAGGTGATGCTGCCAATGTGATTCCTGCCTATGTTAAGGCTGAGATGTACATACGTGTTGCAGATAGAATTGATGAAGTTAGAGCATATGCTGAAAACCTTTTTAACACGGAACACTCACATATGTCAATTGTGCAGTACTTGAAACCACAATATCTTTCATTTGATGTTCCAGGGTTTGAACTTATAGCATGTGCATACGCGACGGATATTCCATATTTCGAATCTATTGATGTTAAGAAATATCTTTACGGTCCAGGATCCATTTCTGTTGCACACACCCAAGACGAATACGTTACAGAAACCGATTTATATGATTCAGTGATTGGTTACAAAAAAATTATCACCTACAATCTTTAAAAGAATAAAGAACATTACAAATAAAAAGTTAAGATGCAAGCATAGCATTTTTATAATTCTAAACATGACATCACTCATATGTGACAAATATAAAGCTGATTTTAATAAATTTTGAAAAATTTATGTATTTTTTTTTTTGAAGGCATATTATAATATTCTCAACTGTGTAATTTGGCTCAGAGACATTTTTTGTTTAATTTCATCGGCATTGCATCAGGAATTAATATTTTTAGTCCATTTAGTTTCAAAAAAAAAAAGTTATCATGTTTCGTATTCAAAATTGTCAAAAGTGTAATCCGGAAATAAATGCTCCCAAGCAGAATATATGGTCGAAGTCATAAAGATAGGTGGTCCACCAAAGGAATCACCTTTACTGTCCAAATTATTTGAATTTTCTAAAGATTCATCACTTGACTGTTGATTTTCAAAGGATTCCATTAACTCAATATTCGTGAGATGACTATTTATATAAGAATCTTCGGAGATTGCAGGATATGTAAATGGGGAACCCAGAAAAAGATCAACATTATTGAATAAATCAAAATTTTGAATCTGCTCATCAATGTCTACGTCAAAATCCTGTTTTAACTTTGCTTTCACCATTTTGTAAGATTTGTCACTTAAACCCCAAATATTGGAACATTTTTTTAATGTTATCATAAATAACAAAATTCTATATCTAACAACCCCTTTTCCATTTAGGATTTCCTTTATACTATTACCATTGAACAAAAGTATAACAGAAATAGATATAACGCAGCAATATATTATTAATATGGAGCACCTGTTAAATCCGTAACTTTTAATAAATCTTCTTATTACGATTGTCAAATCATTTATAGCATTTGTGCAAATAATTGAAGAGTTTGTGACAGAGCTATTTTGGTGTTCTTCCATTCCAACATTTAAAAATGGTCTATTGAGGCAAAGAACAACAATATAATAAAGAAGTTTAAAAGTCAACTTAGTAGGATCATTTCCAAGATTATCCAAGTCACAAGCATTCCACGCTTCCGCTTTTGACAAATTATTTCTCCACTGCGAAATTTTTAAATTGTATTTTTCAAGTAGTATTAATTTTTCACTTATTTTGAATTTTTTTGTAGTTTTTCTTTTATTTTTATCATTGAAAATTTCATTTAACATATTTTCTGTAATATCCATTAAATTAACAATAGACCTAAGAGGACCACCTATCTGTAAAATCTTGGGCCTTTTGCCATCATTACATTGAAATGAATATTCGTCTATCCAATCAATGTCAGGTAGTTCAATTGTCTCTTGAATAGTTGTATCATTTTTTTTTAGAGATGACGGCCTTCCTAATAGAAGCCCAATCAAATGATCTACTATAAAAGTACCCCAAAAAATTCGACTTCTAATTTTTGTACTAAATTCACTCCTTGTATCGGTAGTCTTATCTAAAAACCAGCTTTTTGGATTTAATTGAAATCCTATGTTATATCCAACTCGCATTGCAATACCAGATAAAATCCAACCGCTATCATTTTTACCATTATAAATATCATATAGACCTAGTAATAAAAAGCTTTGTAATAATGCTACGGAAGGTTTATTATAATTCTGAAAACATAATACTCGCGCTTTTTCATAAAACGTCAAGGATTTATTTTTTATATTTGGATCATCAGATAACAAAGAGCCGATTGAACAAATTGCAAAAATAAGCTCTTTGGAACAATATGATGAATTTGGCTTAGCATGAAAAAAATCTAGTAAAAAAGTTTCTCGGAAAATGAATATGTGAATATCAGGGTATTGCCATTTAAAAAATAATTGAATACATTTAATAATTGTTGGATCTCGATTGATTTGATCTATTTCTTTTATTTCTTTATTATTTTTCAATTTTGATATTGATACACTGTCAAAGACACTAGTCGGACCATATACAGAGACAGATCTATTATCAAAAGTTTTGAAGCTGCTGGGGGTGGGATACTTTTCGTGAAAATTGATCTGCTTACGAGAATCTGTGATTTCATAGACTTCAGTATCATCTTTAAATACTGACTTGGAATTTGATGGGTTATTGCTGGCCACTTCAGCTGTTTCGTCACCTCTATTATAGTTAACAAGACTCCCAACATCTATATTTCTGTGATTACTATATTTGACTTCATTTTTGAGAACGAATGATTCATTTAACTTTGAAAGGTCCTTCATAACGTTTGATATATCTGTAAGTTGCTCAGAAATTCTTGAATTTTCTTCTTCATACATCTTGAGTCGTAGCTCGAGCAGCCTAACATATTCAGATTCACATTTTTCTTTTCTTTTATCTGTAACCGATTTAACACATTTGGAACCCAACTTACAGCAAGAAATACAAGGAAATTGCTCGCTAATATTGCATTTTACTTTTCTGGTTCTGCAAGATATACAAGCGAGAAAATATTTTCTTTTCTTGATCCCTTTTGGAATAGTTTCACCCATTTTCATTTGGCAGATGACACACGCAAGGAAGGAGAAATTTTGATATGTTGATTGTTATTAAAATAGGAATAAAGGATAAAGAAAAAAGCTAATAGCCTCAATGTTATATAAAAATTTATTCAAATGGAATAAGTTTGAAAAGTATCTTATGAAATCAGCAATAAGTTTTAAGCAGTTATGTACCTAGTTATTTTATTACCCTGAGGTGCGAGCGACCGTTTTTTATCTTTGCCCTTGATAGGCTTATCTAATGCACAATATACAGACAGCGCATCTCAATGCATATGTCATTGATAAAAAGTTTAGGCATAAATAAATTGGGATAATTCAACAGATACTTTTTCTTTCTTGCTACATGCAACAGAGAACGTATGAAATGTCATCCGGGCTACATGAAAAATTGATCTGTTTTCCAACAAATAGTATACTTATGTGTTTGCGATCGCCGATACTCACACTCAAACGTGGCGAAACAAATCCGCCAATAACTAATCGAATTAATGAGTAAATAAATGAAAAGATATATATATAAGTGAAAAATTTATAGATTAAAAATTTTATAGATTTATGCGTTAATTCTTGAAATCGCGAATTCAAGTTTGATGCAAAAAATGACGGTTTATTTAAAATAAAATTCTATTTCAAAGATTACCAGTCAAAAATCGTATTTTAATACCAATTGTAGAAGAATTAAAAATTTGTAATTTAGCTAGTACATTGAAAATACGAATGGAATGCAACCAGCCATATAAATGTGCACAAATTAAGAACATACTAAAATATATAAAAATAAAAAATAATGTTTCCTCAAAAGTCTTCGCTATTAATGTTCTAAAAATTCAAAAATAAGAAATAACTATGCTTTTATGCAGAACGAACCTGATTATTAAACTGATAAAAACTATTTCCAATTGTGAAAGACCTAGAGAAAACTATTTTAGTTATGTCAAAAATAAGTACTGGGGCATAATCACATATAAGCAAAAGGTTGTTTGAAGTGTATAACCATAGACAAACACTACCATTAGGAATGAGGGTATATAATCTACATGATTTTATGCAGTTCAAAAAGAAAACAAGATCAATTATATGTGAAAATAATCCTAATTCGTTTAGTAGATCTTTCTGTCTACCCTTTTGAATGAAAAATTTGAGAGAAAAAACAACTGAAAAACAATTGTATAAACATACTCATTCATGGAGAAAATCACATACACTTCAGATATTTTAAATTTTTAGAAAGTAGAAGATTTTAATTTAATTGCTAATACCGTGACAAAATTACCAAAATGTTTCATATTAATAGTTCTTCATGTGTTTTAATAATAACTTTTCAATATCTCAATAACAATAACCAACGTATCTATGATAACACGAAATAAGTAAAGTACAAGAAAATTATTTAAAAAATAATATAAAATTGTTTTTTTTATTCGCTTGAGCTTACTAATCGACAAGAGTTTTCCTTTGTTCCTTTGTTTAGTTGATTTATTGTATAACACATTGGGTGACATCAAGTTACCTTTGAATACTCCACTATCTCAATATCTCAATAAGTGTTATAATAGACAAATTACAGAAATAATCTTAGAATAAAGACCCTGAGGATCTCTAGAAATAATATACCATAATAAAGCTGTACGCACCTAGAGGCTTCTAGCAATGCACGAAATAAAAACTCAATATCAACTTATATACACATCATTAGAAGCAAAATCGCATTCTCAGAAAAAAAAATTTTCTAAAAATAATTCATGTAAATATGCTTACTAGCTTTCATCACGAAACAAAAAAGTAAGCATTTTGAAAAAAATCTAATATCAAACCTTGTAGTTTATGCTTTGATATATATAAAAAGGATCCATTTCATATCCTGAATTTCGTAAAAAAAGTCATAAAAATAGCATAGTGCCACCAGGTACAAAGACAAAGTAAGAGTTACAAAAATGTTATTGCCTAAAAGATTTCAACGAGTTTTATCATACGCTTTGTTGGCTTTGACATCGCTTGTGTTGATCTATGTTGTTAAAAATAACAATTATTTTCACAATACAATAAAGAATTTGAACCCGATTTTTCTTTTCAAAAACAATGAATTTGAAGATGGCATACCGCGTGAATTCTTAGTGGATATTGCCTTCAAAAAATGTTCAACAATTTTTCCTTCTAAATGTTCCATCTCGGACGAGGACACCATGCAATCTGAAAATGTGTTTTGGCGTAAAGTCAAGCCTTTATATTTGAAAGATCAACAAGGTTGGAATTTTGATTCATCCCAGACTTACTTGTTTATTAAAACGGTTAACATAAGTGAAGCAGAAAATGACATGTTCATTTTTCATAATTTTTACAGTTTGGATAGATTTGTAAACCAAATTGCTGTTTATAATAAGGAGGACCTTGAAAAAATGGAGATAGACTCAAGTTTTCCTTTGACTGTTATTAAAGATTTCAATGATAATGTTATGAGTTCTGGTTCTTCCTTTTACGATCAAATTCTTGAAAATATTGATTACACCAAGTCCTTGTTGGGATTAAGTGAAGATACTTCTGCAAATGAACCGGCTATTGAAAATCTTCCTGATGCTTCTCAAGTCGCAGAGTTAGGCTGGATAGAACTTGAACATGGTGTATGGATAAAGAAGGGTCATTTTGATTTTAAAAAAAGTATACAAGGACTAGATATATTGTATGGCCCGGATGCCGTTGATCCTCGTTTACATTGGTACATGATTAAATCCCCGTTAATCGTCGATAAAAAGCAAGAATATACTACATTCCTTACATTGAAAAACGAATTACTTTACCAAAAATTGTCTCAGTTCCAAAAACCAATCCTAGAATTGAATCCTAATAATAAATTTAAAATTTTGCAAGTCGCTGATCTTCATTTCTCCACTGGCCCTGGTATTTGTAGAGATCCTTTCCCCGAAGAGTCAGGCGTCAATTGTGTTGCAGATCACAGAACCTTGCAATTTTTGAGAAACGTTTTAGATACCGAATCACCGGATTTAGTGGTCTTAACTGGTGACCAAGTTTTCGGTGAAACCTCTCCAGACGCCTTAACGACTTTATTAAAGGCATTGGCTATATTTATAGATTATAAAATTCCATTTGCTACAACTTTAGGAAATCATGATGATGAAAGTACTCTTACAAGAAAAGAAATAATGGATATAACTTCCTACTTACCTTACTCTTTATCGTTGCCTGGCCCTGAAAAAGTTGATGGTATAGGCAACTATTATTTATCAGTGAAAGATACTTCTTCAGAAGCTCCTGCAGTCCTGATGTGGTTTTTGGATACTCATAAATACTCTCCAAAACCAAAGACAAATCCAGGTTATGATTGGTTAAAAGATAGTCAATTGGATTGGATGGAGAATATGTATGCGGATTTGAAAGGTGAAATTGGAGAGTACAAGGGGAATCATGTTTCAATGGCGTTCTTTCATATTCCTATTCCAGAATACAGAAATTTCAATCAAGAAGAAAACAATGTCGTAGGTAATGTTAAGGAAGCAGTTACAGCTTCCACGTACAATGCTGGTGCAAGAGGTGTTCTAAGAAAATTGGGTGTCAGTGTCGTTTCTGTTGGTCATGATCATTGCAACGATTATTGTTTGTTTGACACCTTAACTCAAGATGCTGAAGAGAATGATATGTGGCTCTGCTATGGTGGTGCCGCTGGTGAAGGTGGTTATGGTGGTTATGGTGGAACTCCTAGAAGATTAAGAATATTTGAAATTGATGCCATTCATGGCAGAGTTACCAGTTGGAAAAGATTAGAAAACAATCCAGAGACAATTATAGATCAACAAATTTTAGCTGATCAAGGTGTTGCTATTCGTTGATCTTTTTTTTATTAAGTTTCTTCCTCTACCTTTTATTTTGGTTTCTTTCTATTTCTAAATTTTGTGCTTTATTTTTTTGCCTTTTGTAAATCATCTCAAATTATTTCAGCTTCTACGTCCTGTTTTATTTTAATGAAATAATATATATACGTATCAATATATTAAGAATTTTTTTTTTGTATTAGATTTAAGCTATCAACATATATTGAACACTAATTCGATTTTCATTCTACAAAAAAAGGTATATGTGGTTCGTCGATCGTAAAACTTTGTACAATCGTATAGTTTGTAGGCAAGTACACTTAATTCTTCCATTACTATTTACAAAAAAGTTCGATTATCTCAAAACACAACAACGAACTAACTTTTTCACAGATCCATACTTTAAATAAACATCACTAGGCTGTAACCAAGTTATTGAAGTTTTCCTCCTCCTCGGATTTTTTATCAATAATCTCGACATCATCAACCGTCAAAACTAAAATCTTATCATTTTTTAAGCTCAACTCGAAAACAAACAACCCTGAAATTACCCTATCATTATTCATTACCACCAAAGAATTTTTTTCTGGTTTTTGATTTGGCAAAAGCTTTCCGAAAATCTCCCTGAGCGATTCATTAATACTAATCAAATCGTGATTTTTATTAGAATTGTATTCAATATTAGTTTGATTATTATGCACAGGATAATCATTACCTGTAGATTCTTTTTTATCTAAATTTAGATGATGACAATCCAGTGAACATGTTTTCCATCTAATTATTATCTTATATGTCCATGGGAATAAAAAATGACTTGGAAGTAATTTTAATTCATCTTTAGCTGAGTTAATTCGACTACCTTTAATATTATCATCGTTTATCAGGGAGGAAATAGATTTTTTGGGGTCAAATATAGGGACTTTCTCAATTAGCTTATTTTCTAAATCATGTAATAAGCCATCATCGTCAAGTATATCTGATATTTCAACATCCAGACATGGGTCTTCCACATGCACACTAGTCAAATGAAACTTAACATTTCGATTTAAAACGAAATTGCCAATTATCAACTTCAATGTTTTCGAGATTACATAGAATGAATTTTTTCCTTTGATATAAGGAATGAAAGGATGTGTATTTGGTAGAATCCTTAAAATTACGTGATCATGTAACATACCCTCCGGAATCGAATCAGTCAATAAAGTTTGTGAATTAGATTCAAGAAATTCTTTCATGTTGGCTAAGTTAATCAACCTTTCATTTTCATGTTTCGTATATTCTGGACCGCTTGATAAAAAGCTTTTTGTTATACTGAAAACTTCTGCAAAAATATTCCTTGAAACTATACATCTATGAGTTGTTGTCGAGGTAGTAAAATCAACTAGCATATTGGTCCTTTTAATAGAACGAGCAACTGCTTTGAACATTTTTATTATGAGTCTAATTGATTCAAATCAATACTGAGCTATAACAATGGTGGCTTTAATTTATTGGAGGTTATTCATTCAAAATAATGATTTGCTTCGTTAAAGCTATATTTTCAAATCAGCTTATTTCTAAACAAGTCATTTGCATGTCAAAATGAATAACAATAATTCTATTAATACTTTTTTTATTTTCTAGTGAGTAAATATGCGTAAAAAAAATTGATGCAACTTTGCCAATTTTAATCAACTGAAGGCATCAAATAACGCGAAAAAAAATACTATATAAATCAATTAAAAATATCCAATAAATTAAACTCAAAATGCTAAGAAAATAAAAGAAATAAAGACAGTTATAATAAATAAACAAAATAGATAATAATGTGAAAAAAAAATAAATGAAAGAATTAAAAATATTCGATTATGAGATTCTTATCCCTTGAGCAGCCGCTCTGGCTAACATTTGACTTTCGGTAATACGTGCAACAGCTTCTCTTTCTTGAATTCTTCTGGCCACATACTGACATTCACCCTTTGCTAGTAAAACCCTCAAAATAATATCTTCCTTCTCAGCTTGCCACATAAATGGATCAGCATTGGCCTCTTTGGTGTCCTTTTTTGCTTGTTGTCTGGCTCTTGCAGAACCTTGAGCCATAATTGTCCTGGATCTAGCAATAGTTCCAGATCTAGTTAATTTCACTTTAGTTTGAGATTTAGAAGTTGCGGAGTTTTCAGGAATTTCATAAAAATTACTTTTTTGTTTAATGTACTGATTCACAACACTAATCAACCTTTGAGATTCCTCAATTAATTGCGGAACATTGGTGTCATAATACGGAGTAACAAATAACAAATTCCTGTATCTTGCATCTTGTAATTGTTCTAGAGGAGGGCCTTCTCCCTTATTATAAAAGAATTGCACACATAAAATTTTAAGCCATTCAAAAACAACTTCAATTTCGATGCTAGTTAGTGGCCTTGTTAAATTGCCATTGAAAGAAGCAGCAATTGTATTTGATGCTACTTGCCAGATATTGGAAGCTGAACTTCCATTGGCAATTCCATTTATCTTAGTATTACTTAAATGTTTGGCACTATTTAATGGTGGTAACAACAAAGAATCAGCATTTGTTACAATGACAGACCACGCTTCTAGCATAACCTTCATAAAAATTTTTCTTGCCAACGTAGGTCCTAAAACATTAAAATTGGCATTAAGATATTGACCCAATGGGACAATGGCACTTTCAATGAGAAATTTATCTGGTTTTGTGGCACCACTATTGCCACAAATAGATTTCAAATTCGACCTAGAAAACGTAAAACGAATAAAACTAGAAAATTTATTAACAATTAAAGTAATGGCACGATCTCTTGCCCTAACTAATGATCTATGCGCTCTACCAATACAAAATAATGCGTCAACTTTTTCACTTTCCATAGATACAGATACTAATATACGTCCCAGAGAACTGCTATTACTGCTGCCACCTAAATCCATCCATCTTTCCGTTGGAATACCATTATCACTATACTTGCCCAAATCTAAATGAAGAGCTGCTCTACCAATTATTTCATGACTTCTGCCATTAATGCTAGAATTCCATACATTTAAAATTACGTGGCCTGGATTTCTAGCAGGAACGGTTAATTCAAATTCTTCATTCCAAATTGGGTTGATATTCAAGATCTTTCTAGTCTTTCCGATTGTAGTCTTCGTAGCTGGATCAGTCAACACAACATAGGAGTCTATAATATTACTATCAACAAAAGATTTCAAATCTTCCGCTTTAACAATTTTGACAGAAAATAAGTTATAACTATTAGCGGGCTTAGGCTCACCTTCGAACTTTCTTATAACAGATGAAATACTCTCTGGGTTGATCATCTTCTCAATACTATCAATATTTTCCAACAATGCTCCAATATTGTTCAACAAAATGCAGGTAGATGTTTTAAACTTATAAGGCTTTGGTGGTTCAACCCTATTAGATGATGTAGTACGTTGTACAGCAGCCTTTACTTCAGTAAACCATTTCATTGCATTATTAGTGTCCGGTGATTCTTCAATAGCAACATTCTCTATAAGATCTTGATAATAACTATCACTCACATCTATCTCTTCATTATTTATTTCATTCGTAATATTTTCAAGACAACTATAACCATAAAGAATAATTGATTCGGAGACACCTTTAAGTAGAAGAGTATAAAGTTTATTACGCTGATATTCATCATGCCAGCATAAATCTTCTATAAATCTTAAATTAGTACTAATTATGGATATACAGTCTTTGACAGATATAGAACTTTTAGTTACACATTTATTATCATCAAAATCTTCTTTTGTGCTTTCGTCAAAGGTCATAAAAAAATCTTCAAAGTTATCTTTGCTGAAAGCATTTTTGATTAATTGAGAAAGCTCTCGAGACTTAATCATAATAAACTTTTCCAAAAAGGGGAAAAATAGCTTCTCATATTTGAAATTAAATGACTTTTTTGGATAAGGATTAACTTTATTGTAAGAATCTAAAATAAATGAAAATTCCTCGTGCAAAGATTTCAAATCATCATAGGAAATCAATAAAGTACCTGGTAGATTCAAATTAACATTTTCCTTGATTGCTTTATTCTTTAAGTTATTAATAATATGATACATTATTTTCTCAGCATCTCTACTAAATCCTGAAGTAAACTCGAAAGCAACCTTTTGAGTGACATTTAAAAAGCCCATGAAGGGGGTTCGGAATCTCTTTGATGTCATTTCCAAAATATTTATAATTTGTTCTGCTACTTGGTATATATGGATTATTCCAGTTGAGGAATCTGTAGGGACTTTCAGAATAATTTCAATGTACTTTTCACTAATGGCTTTTTCCAAATTTCTAGAGATTTTTTTCTCCCATTTTTTAGGCAAAGCTGAATTCTCGACAAATTTTTCAAAAGTCGGATCAAAATTCAAAATTTGTAAAACTTTAAAAAACTTATCAAAACTTGGTGATGATTTTTCATTTAATGCATCACTCATTTCCTTCTTGATTGCATTCATTATCTGTAAATAAATTAACGTGATATTATTAGCCCATTCTTTAACATTTTGCTCAGGCCATAAATCCCACATATTATCTAGATTTTTTAGCTTATCATCTTTTATAAAATTTAAAACTGAGCCCAACACCATTTGTATTTTCTCTAAATCGATTCCTATAATATCACCTCTGAATGGTGTGGTTATGTTGATAATTGTATTGTTGGATGCAGCAAAAATCAAGCAAGTTTTTGTTATATCATCAATTCTCCAAAAGTTGGCAACCTGATGAACTAATTCCAAAGTTTGATTTGAAAAGAAAGTATCCATTGACTTGTTGAATTTCAAACAAATCTCCAAAAATTTGACAAAATATTCACGAGTGTCATCAGGAATTACGTAAAAAAAACCAACCTTATTAGTAGGCAATTTTTGTTTTTTCATTCCTACCGGCCTGGTTAATTTTTTCAACAATGTAGACAAATTTTTATCTTCTAAATCCTTCCAGTATTGATAGGCTCCAGAATTTGAAAAATCAGTAGGTGTGAAAATTCCATTATCTTGCTTTAAACTGACAAGAAGTTTTTTCAAATCTTCTTGAAGGGAGGACTCAACAGCTTCGGTTTTCAATCTATTAATATCATTTTGTAGCGTAACTTTATCCTTATTGAATAGTTGACCAACATATTGAGCCATGTGCATTTCTGTTAAACCACAAGGAGGTTCTATATATGTAACTGATTCTGCATTATTATTAATGTCATTGGGATCATTTGATTTGTTGGAAGATGAAAGATCAGGTGATTTTATGGTGTCATAAGAGGTATTCTGTGACGATAATCCGTAACTTATATTATCCAATATTTCAACTATAGTATCATAGTTTCTTTCATTATAGTTACACTCTTTCAATTTTGATATAAACATTATTACTTCTAAATTGACAAACTTTGCTATATTGGTATTTTTAGGGAGTTGCAATGAAGGGACAGTTTGATTAACAGTTTTTGTATAAAGAATCACCAAGAAATATGGCGATTTTAATTCTTCCTTTTGAACAGCTTGAGTTTTTTTAAAACTATTGTAAAAATTGATAAATGACTTTCTGGTTAGTTCCGGTATAGCTTGATTCGTGGTATTTAAAGTAACCTCATATAACAATTTATCTAGATTTTTAAGTGCAGAATCCGTTATTTTTGTTGAGTCTTCATTTTCTGAACTACGGAAAAATTTATTAAGATGCTTTGTCCCTGAATGCCCGCCCATCATTATTGAACTTCTTCTGCTGGAATTGCTATTGGAAACATTAGAAATATTGAGGTTGTTGGAACTTGTAGAACCTCCTGAATAAATGGAAGATGCCGCAGACGGTAATTGGGGTTGAGAGCCATTCGAATTTCCTAGTGTTGGATTCAAAGGAACTACGATGGGTTTTCTGAATCGTGGTTCAATTCTGTAATCTATAATGGCCACCCTAAGAATACTTTCGTAGAGCTGTTGAGCGGATATATTTTCGATAGTCGAAATGTCTAACGTAGAAAGAGAAGCAGAAATTGTGTCAGTAGTAACTACTGACATAGCGTCAAAAGGAGTGCCGCCACTCGTCATGGCTATTCTTAAAAAAATTTTAAAGCGAAATCAATAATCTAAAGAGAACAGATCAAACCAAAAATCGACGATGTGTGTATATGTACAATAAATATACTTGGTGGATAAAAATAATAATTTTAAATTTAATTTTTAGATTTTTAATAGAGCAAGCCAGTATTATATAAAAAATCAATCACAATCACTTTTTAACTATTGATGAATTACTATGATCTGACAATAAGACATAATAGAACTCAATTTATGCTATTTCCCTTGGTTAATGGATTAAGCTAACCTCCAATATTCAGATAAGGTAGTTTCCACTATGTAAATTTGCATAATATTTTTTTTTTATGTTTTGCCGTTTTAAGAGTGTTTTTTTTGTGGATTTTCATTCTATAAATACATCATCATAAAAGATTTTGAACGCTTACCCTTACTATAGTAGCGACCTTCGTTGAAATAACATGATAAATCATAAAAATCAAAATCATCCTTCGACTACTAGGCCATAAACATCCTCAAGGCTATAAAAGAGCGAACAAATTATTGCACAGTCATGAGATAATTTAAATTTCAAAGTTCAAATGTTTTTGTGATTCAGTGACTGTGCTATTATAATACTTAGCTTGAAAAACTATACAGTGTCTTTTCAATTTTATAAAAAGCATTTTTAAAGAGTTTGCGAAACAGACCGTGTTATATCAAATACCATTGAGGCCAAGAGCCTCAAACACTAAGAAACGCCTTGATCTATTTGAAGTCGCTTTTGTATGCCTAAAAGTTTTATAGATTCACGGAATCTTGTCTGCATTACTTCGTTCATGGTATTGCGAAACGGTAAGCGGTGAATTTAATTACATGGAAAGACAACTCATGGCAACTAGATCTACTTTCGAACGTGAAAAAATAATTTTTTCTCTCTTTTCTTTTGTGACCAGAAGCCCCAGTAATTTCGGTTGCAGATAGTGAAGAATCGATAACAAGAATGTAGAACAGCGCTTAACTTGAAATATGATAACGCTCGAAATCTTTTCTTTAAATTGACTGCTTATTTAGAAAACTGAATTGCCTTGAGAGTTAATTCTTAAAAACATTTTTTAAAATTGTCAAAAAACAAGGAGGACATTTTTTATTTTCGGGATAATCAGTAATATTCTACATTAAAGTTAATTTCAATTGTACAACCAATTATACGCGTAAACCTAGATTCTTAATATCTCTCAAATCTTTTATTAATTGGTTAGCTTATTTGTTTATTTCAAGAATTAAATTTATATCAAAACACTTTATGGCAGACAAAATCAGCTCAACTTCTAATTGAGCATTATTTATCTATGGATGAACTCATATTTTCCTATTTCTGATTTTGCTTTCAAAATAAGAAAATTAGTACACAATGGAATGAAGAGAGACACAGTTGAAGATGAAAAAATATGGAATATTCTATACATAACAAGTTTGTAATGCTAATAGTTTTATTTCAACTTAAGATCAAAATTTGGCTTCATAGTTACTTTTTTGAGTTAAATTTTCCTCTATAAACAAGAGTCAAACATTTACTGTCATGGTTCAATTACAGAATTTTTTTTAACTGTTTTGACAGTTACATGTTTGGGCTAACCTTTCAATATCATAAACAGGAGTCAGGCATTTTTATAATCCAACTAAAGGTTAATTATTATTGTTTTTCTTTTTGTTTTTTTTTTTGATTTCGAATTCAACTTCAAAATATAATACTTATGCAAGAAACGAAAAAACCAATGAAAGAAAAACTAGAAATAATAGTATAGTCGCCAACAGTATTTTGAAAGAATATAATGATTTTTTTCTTTCTCTTGTTTGGCCCACTGCCTCAATGTCTAAGAATGAGATTGATGAGGACTCTGAATGCTCGATGAGCGACAGTGGTGATTCTGAATTTAGAAATGATGAGTTATCATACTTTTTTTCGTTCATCATTTGTTTCATACTTCAAAAATTTAAAATTGAAATCAATCGTGTTTTAGAAGATATTTCGAAACTATTAAGAATACATAAACCAATTACAGTAATTTTTGTGCTTATTTGTAGGTCTAAGCGTTATTTTATATTTTCTGTATTTAAAATTATTTTATTTCTTTATTTTTTTTTTTTACTTTCATTATTTATTTCATTTTCTTCATTATTATAGTTTCATCCTTGCAAGTACAATTAATTTATCAAATTTAGCTTTTTTTTCTTTTATAAAAAGAATGCTGTATTCTAAATAGATATGTGTTCATTTGAATTTTTAAATTAATAATGAATAATCTTGAAAAATAATGAAGATACTCAATGATTCATTGACGCGTACAAGTGAACATGAAAACCATTTAGATGTTGTTAGGAACAGACGCGCATATGTTTTTTTTTTTTTTTTTTTGCTATGCTAAAGATCTTGAAATAACAATTTATCGCACTAACTGATCGCCAGAAAAAAAGCTGATATAATTCTGGAGAGCAGCAGGATAGACATTCATTGGTAAACAGAGAGAACTATAAAATATACTTTCAAAACTATTAATCTGATAAATTGAATTTTTGAAAATTAGACTAGTGAAGTTAATTAAAGAGAACTAATCGATCTGATAAAATGAGCGAAAACGGAGGTGAAGATGACATGCGCAAATACGTACCGATGATCGATGCGATTCTTGAAGTATCAGATTTAGACTCAGTCTCTATCAAAAGAATAAGGAAGGCATTAGAATGCTTGTACAATATGAATCTAGAATATCTGAAGAAAGAGATTGCTGCTGTAATTATGGAAAGATATTATATATTGATAGAGAATAGAGAAAAAGACAAAGCGGAAGAAAGCGAGGATCACGAAAAGCCCAACAAAGAGGAGAACGAAGAGCAAACGCTTGTGAAAGAGCTAGACAAGAAATTGAATACCAAGAAGAGATCTAAGGGGCGTGCAAACGAAAGCAAACAACAGAAGAAACAAAAGAAAAGTCCTGCAGACAAAAAGACGAAAGGCGAAGAGGACGGCTCGAAGACAAAAAGAAATACCGGTTTCCATGCTCCATGTGTCTTGATTGGACCCTTAGCAAGCTTCTTGGGCGAAACTGTATTACCAAGAACAGAGGTGGTTAAGCGGATGTGGAACTACATCAAGGAAAACAACTTACAAAATGAAAACGACCGTAGAGAGATATTATGTGACGACAAACTAAAACCTATTTTTGGCGACAAGATGACAATGTTCAGCATGAACAAGGTGCTATCGAAATTTATAAAAAAACAGGATGAAATTTCTTGAATGCCTCTCTTTGTCCCCTTCCTTCTAACTTGACCATTAAGGGATATTGTATAGTAGTAATATCTTTCATTATTTAACTGTTGCTTGTATGTATACATGTGTTCAATATTAGAACGGTTGCTGAAGGCATCTTAGACTGTGTGGTTTGACACATGGTTACGAACCCGCGACAAATGAATACTTTTCAATTTTTTTCAATCTTTTTTTTTTCTTTTTATCTATTAGATGCTTGAATGTATTACAGAGAACAAAAAAAAAAGAAAGCAATTTGTAGTCAAACATTTTTTTTTCTTGCTAATAGGGTAAAAACGGCAGAGATCAGGCTAGCAGGACAATTTTATGGAGGCAAACAGAATAATTGATGGTGACAAGACTCGATTGATTTTTGAGTGAGCCTTTCAGAACTTCTATCGCTATCAAGATCTTAGGTGATTTAACAGCGTCTAAAGCATCAATACAATCCACCAAAAATTTAGGAAATAATAAATCCTGATTTTGTGTAGCCAGACTAAGATTACGATAAAACAAATCAACATAGCATAAAATAAGGCAAAATGGGTGTTTGTTTAGCAGTCGTCAAAATTGTTGGTGTAGGATCATTGGGGATCCTTACAGGTCAGTTAATCAACCAGTCCTGCCAAACCATTCCACTACTTGAGTCCATTTCTACAGCCAAATCCGTCAAGGAGTATGTGGACAAGTTGATTTCTCAGACTTGTTGTTCAGTTATTGCTCTTGGAGGCCTTGCCTCAACTTTGTTTTCAATGGCTTTCTTCAAGGCACCACAAAGATACAGACATCCATATTTACTTTACGCTGCTGCTGGTGCACCATTGGCAAGTGTTGCATTACTTGCTTCTAAACCTTTCATCTCACTTATTTTTGGCAAATTGCACAGATTGGCCAAGTGTGTGCGTAGCTCAGTCTCTTGCTCCTCTGGTTGTACCAGATCCGCCAAGTGTGGAAAGTCCGCTGAGGAAAAACAACCTGAAAGTGCCGGAGGTGAGGAACCTTCGCTGCTTGACAGCTCTGTTTACTTGCATGTTGAAAAGGAAGAGGATAAGGCTAGCGCTTCTCCAGCCCCAACTGCTTCCAACAGCAGCTGCAAAGCCTCTTCTTGTTGCAAATACAATTCCTATTCTTCAGCAGATTTGAAGTCTTTGAGATATTCATATGCTGCTGCTTCCACCTTTGCAGGTGTGTCGTTCTTGATATCTGCTATTGGAATTTACGGTGATTTCTAAAAGAGAATAAACAGTTTCTTCTTTTTATTGACCTTGCATTTTGCATTGTATTTTCTTTTTATTCAGATCAAGTAGTAGAAATAAAACAAAATATTATATGATACATACATATATATATATACTAATTACTAAGTCCACAATAAATAATCAAATGACTTTACATCTCAGTATACACAGTCCCGTGGGTCTCAACAATTAAAAGATGAGAAATTTTGTTAAGCAATATTAATGACAGAAGTTTATCAATTACTCGCTTACATTTGTGTGAATACTGAAACTAACTTCTGGAAATTCGGTGATATCTGCTCTAACATTGGAATCAATTCCTAAACTGGACAACACTCCACGGATGATACCACATGGAAACCAGAGATATAGTTTTGCTTTGTCGCTAGCAACTTCATTCAACGGGGTGTGTGCTGGATAGTTAATGCCTATTAATTTTTTACTCACACTCATATGTGCTATTCCTGAAAATTTGTTATCTATCAATACAAAGGCTCCTCGATGATTGGTTCTTAAGTTGTCTATTTGCTTACCATAAAGACTTTTCCAAACATCACGGCAAATAAATTTCATTACGTTAAGTATGTCTTGCTGTAATTTATTCTCTGATAGAGGAGCAACACCAAAACTTCCGCTACCATCTGATGTAATATTATTGTCATCCAAATCACCCCCATGATACAACTTGAAATTTAGTAACTCACCGAAACGAAGCCCAATATTGTATCCGTAAGTCTCCATTCTGTAAATCACATCTTCTTTTTCTAAATTCGCTTGATTTACCAAGTAATTAACTTTTCCTGCATCCGGATCTATGTCTTGGTCAATTTTGTAATTTATATCTTCCCCAGATTCCACTTTCTCTTTCTGATCTAACTGATCTAGATTCTGTTGTTGCTTTTTTGAGTTTCTAATAGCTACTGCAGTTGGATCGTCGAGTTCTTGTGATACTCTAAGTGTCATTGGAACAACTTCCAAAAGTAGAAGCTCCAAACATGCAGAGTTAACCTCCTTTATCATATCAACTTCTTTATATTTTAATTATTTAAACTTTGGAATTCCAATATTCAACACAAAATTTTAATTTTGATCAAAATAACTCTATGTTTTTACTTTTATTTGTTGATTATTTTATTATTAATTTGAAATTTTCATCTTAATAATTGATAGCTTAGGATAATAGAACGAGTTTAGGGTTTCTTATAATCTAGATATCCTTGCCCATTACGAGCGCACGCACTCTCGTTGCAAAATCTTTTTGAACACATACATCGTTGGTTTCTCTTTCATATAAAATATATGAATATCTATGAGGCTTATTCATCGAGACAGTTTAGATTGTACACATATATACATACAGATTTATTCATCTTTTAAAAGAAAGTAACGCTTTACTTTAGAATCGAATAAATAAAAGGCTTTTTGAAAAGTGTGTCTAGTATGTCATTCTTATCTTCCACAAATCTTCGTAGAAAAAAGGACAACAGAAGAGGTATCAAGTTTACCTTGATGGTTGTGGGCTGCTCCGGTTTAGGTAAATCTACTTTTATCAATAACTTGCTAAGCTCGAACTCTGTTTTACCTCATAAATATCAACCTGTTGGCTCAATTCCCGAGGAGCCAAAACTTATATCTTATCGTGCATCTTCCAATGGTTCTTCTACTGCCACAATCAATCCATTGTCCGTTTCTAGAGAGTTTCATCCAGAGAGTGTGCACTTGGACCCAGGTATCGCTATCACTGAATCCGATATTGAGATTCATTGCACTCCAGATAACGAAGGTGTATCTTCATCTGAAAATCAAAAGCTTCTATTAAGCGTAATTGATACACCAGGATTTGGTGATAATATAGATAATCAATTTTGCTTTGACGAGATTATCAATTATTTGAAAAGTCAATTTGATTCTGTTTTAGCAGAAGAGACTAAATTTAAGAGAAACCCGAAGTTTAAAGATACGAGAGTCCACGCATGTCTATATTTTATCACTCCTACTGGTCATGGATTACGTGAATTAGATGTTGAAATAATGAAACAATTGGCAAGATTCGTGAATGTGATCCCTATTGTAGCTCGTGCAGACTCTTTTACGGCTGAAGAATTGAAAAGTTTCAAGCAAAATATAATGGATGATATTCATCATTTCAATATTCCAGTTTTCCAATTCACAGATGAAGAAGAAGACGAGAATGAGGAAGGGTTGGATGATGAAGACCTTGAATATTTGGAGCAAAACAGATTTTTACAATCATTGCAACCATTTGCAATTATTTCCTCAGAAAAAACTTTAAGGGAATATCCATGGGGCTCCATCAACATTGAAGATCCAAAATATTCAGATTTCACAACATTGAAAAATGTACTTTTCAATACTCATTTGCAAGATTTGAAAGATTTGACACATGATTATCTCTATGAAACTTATCGTACAGAAAAACTTCGTGAAGTTGCTTCTAATGCGATTACAACAGATGGTTCAACAACAGGTTTACCTCAAATTCCCGCTTCTTCCAAGAGCAAATTGCTCTTTCCTGGAAATAAAGACTCTTTCATTCCAGATGCTCCACTGGTATCTCAACTTTCGAAACTTGCTGGCAACCTTGAAGATCTTTCCGCTTTAGAAGAAGAAAACGAAAAGGATTTTGCAGATATGCTTGATTCTGTGGAAATAAAGAAAGCTGAACTGGCTTCGGGTGCTCCTGATAATGCTTCGATTTATACTTCTAATACTACATATACCACTACAGATGCAAACGGTGTTGATGGTAATATTAGAAGAATACAGTTGAGAATGATGTCGGAGACTGTTCCTTACGCTTTGAAGCAGCAACAAATAGAGCAGCGAAAATTGAAGCTTGCTGAATTGGAAGCATTGCTGCAAAAAGAATTGAAGTTGAAAGAAGAATTCTTGAAGAAAAAAGAATTAGAACTTAGATTGAGAGAAAAGGAATTGGAGAGTCAAAATTTGTAATTGCATCATATTTATTTAATATATAGATACCACTCGAATGTCAAGTAAGTTTTCTTATAATCACCCTAATGAAAAGGCAATAATTTTAAATTTTGAGATGACGAATGATTCTGTTTGCATGTCTAATTTGCAGTATGGCCTTCCATATAGATGGTTCATAGCTGGCAATCTATTTTTCAACTCCATTTTTCGGTCTCCAGTTTCGGCCCTACATGTAGTACAGTTAAATAAAAATGCGGTGATTTGAAAAATTTTTTTAATGCGGTGCATACATTTTTTTAAAAGAAGTTCAGCGAAAAAAAAAGAGTAAAAAGAAACTTCAGAACTAAAGTCTAGAAATAAATCTGATTATTGAATTTGAGTCATTCTAGTTGTTAAACTTGCAAGTAAAACCTCGAGATATCTAATAAGCAAAAATGAGACAGTTTTCTAGAAAAATCACAACCAGCAGCTATTATGCTGCAAGAAGAAGCAGTTTGTCTTTAAAATCACCAGTTTTTAACACTGTAAACAGTTCAAGTATCTTGAAATGCTCAGCGTTGAAAAGCCAGCAAAAATGTTTTTATGCTACCAAGAAGGAAGTCAAATTGACTTCTGAATCATACCCCGAAATTACTAGAAATCAAAAATATAAAAAGTTAACCGAAGAGGATGTCAAGTTTTTTTTGACAGAAGTGCTCGAGAATAATGCCAAATTATTGCAAACTGAAGATTTAGATTTCTTTAACGAGGATTACATGAGAAAGTACAGAGGACAATCTAGACTTGTGTTAAAGCCTAACAATGTTGAGCAAGTTTCAAAGATTTTGAAGTACTGTAACGAGCAAAAACTACCTGTTGTTCCTCAAGGTGGTAATACCGGCTTAGTGGGAGGCTCTGTACCAGTGTTTGATGAAATTGTACTATCGTTGAGCAATTTGAAAGAAATCAGATCTTTTGACCCTGTGTCAGGTATTTTGAAAGCGGACGCCGGCTTAATTTTAGAAAATGCAGACAACTTTCTAAAAGAGCACGACTATATTTTCCCGTTAGATTTGGGTGCCAAAGGTAGTTGTCATGTAGGTGGTAACATAGCTACTAACGCCGGGGGTCTTAGATTGTTAAGATATGGATCTTTGCACGGGTCTGTTTTAGGTTTGGAAGTCGTATTGCCAAATGGTGATATTGTTGATTCATTGCATTCTTTGAGAAAAGATAACACAGGTTACGATACCAAGCAATTATTCATTGGGTCGGAAGGTACTTTGGGAATAATTACTGGGTTTTCAATCTTGTGTCCTCCAAGACCAAAAGCCCAAAATGTTGCATTTTTGGGTGTTAACAGTTATGAAGATGTTCAAAAGACATTTATTGAAGCCAAGAAGAACTTGGGTGAGATTTTGTCTGCCTTTGAGTTCATGGATAACAAATCACAAAAGTTAGTTGAAGGGTACAATAAATTGAGTCATCCATTGGAAGAACCCTACCCATTTTATGTGTTGATTGAAACTTCTGGATCCAGTAAAGAACATGACGATGACAAATTAGAGAAGTTCTTGGAACATGTCATGGAAAATGAAACTGTTGTTGATGGTATCGTAGCTGAAAGTCAACTGCAGTTGGAAACATTGTGGTCCTGGAGGGAGTTGATTCCAGAAGCTTCTCAACATAACGGTGGTGTCTACAAATATGACGTTTCTTTGCCGTTAAAAGATTTGTATGATTTGGTTCCTGCTGTTGAGGAAAGATTAAATGCTGCCGGATTGATCAGCAAGACTGATGCAAGCAAGCCAGTAATCGCAGCTGTTGGATATGGCCATATCGGAGATGGTAATTTGCATTTGAACGTTGCTGTTAGAGAATACAGTAAGGATGTTGAAAAGGCTATTGAACCTTTTGTTTACGAATGGATTCAAGCACACCACGGAAGTGTCAGTGCTGAACATGGTCTTGGTTTCCAAAAGAAAAAATACATTGGTTACACAAAGCTGAAGAATGAAATCAAATTGATCAAACAAATTAAGGATCAGTTCGACCCTAATGGAATTTTGAATCCATACAAGTATATTTAGAGTAAAAGTACCGACTGTTGACATTCTTTTAAAAAAATATATTTCATATTATAACACATTTGGCTGACTCATGTATTGCCGATTTAAAACTCAAAATTATAGTTAACATAGATTGATGCAGTGTTTTAGTGGCTCTTTAATTTTAACATGAGCTCGGAGAAAGCCTTTTTATTTGCTGAAATTGAAAGGTTTGCAGCTTGTGATTGAGGTTATGTGCACAGTATCATAAGTTAATACTCTCACAATTCTCTATTTTTTTTTTTATTATTTTTTCTTTATTTTTTCTTTTGATTAACTTTCGAAAAACGTAAATACTCACAATCTTGCCACCTTAGTAAGGAATAAAGAATTAAATGGAAAGCAACTTGACGGTTTGAACATTTGGAATTCCAAGTAAGTCAATTAGCTGTTTATTTATTTATATATCTAGTAGAAATTAAAAATTCCTATATGAAAAATACTTAAAATACATTTAATATGTCAAAGATTGAAATCGATGAACGCCCAACCGAAGAAATTGACGAGAGTTTATACTCTCGTCAATTGTATGTGTTAGGTAAAGAAGCAATGCTTAAAATGCAAGAATCAAACGTTTTGGTCGTTGGTTTGAAGGGTTTAGGTATCGAAATTGCCAAAAACATTGCCTTAGCAGGTGTCAAGAGTTTGTCCTTGTATGATCCCGAACCAGTTCAATTATCTGATTTGTCAAGTCAGTTCTTTTTAACCAAAAACCATATTGGCAGAAAAAGAGACGAAGCCTCCAAGGAACCATTGTCTCAGCTCAACAAGTACGTACCTATTACTATTATTGACACTTTGGACGAATCCAGTTTGGCAAAATTCAAAGTAGTCATTATTACAAGCGGTATTTTATCATTGGAAAAGCAAATTTTAATCAACCAATTCACCCACAAAAATGATATCAAATTCATTTCTGCGGATACTAAGGGTTTATTTGGTCAAACTTTTGTCGATTTTGGTGAAAAGTTCACAATTTTTGACCCAACTGGTGAAGAACCCCGTACCGCAATGATTACCGATATTGAAACCAACGGATTAGTTACCACTTTGGGTGATGATAGACACGGTTTACAAGATGGAAATTATGTGAAATTTTCCGAGGTTAAAGGTTCAGAAGGTGTCACATTTTTGAATGATGGTGATGCATACAAGGTGGAAGTAATGGGTCCATTTGCTTTCAAGATTGATACCAAAGGCAAGAAAATTTCCGGCTACAAATCTGGCGGTGTTTTTACTCAAGTTAATCTTCCAACAGACATTAAGTTTCAACCTCTACTCACTCAATTGAAAAACCCGGAAATTTTAATTTCCGATTTTGCCAAATTTGACAGACCTTCTACATTGCACTTGGGTTTTCAAGCTTTATATCAATTCCAAATCAAACATCAAGGTAGTTTACCTCAACCTTTCAATGAAGAACATGCTGCTGAATTACTTGTTTTGACCAAGAACTTAGCTGCTCAAAACAAAAATGTTTTAGGCGATGCCGAACTTGATGAAACGTTGATAAAAGAATTAGCGTTTCAAGCAATTGGTGATGTTCCAGGTATGAATGCCTTTTTTGGAGGTTTGGTTGCTCAAGAAGCCCTTAAAGCTGTTTCAGGAAAGTTTACTCCTATTAAGCAATTTCTTTACTTCGATTCCTTGGAATCTTTGCCAGACTGCGAAAAGTTTCCAAGAAACAAGGAGACTACAAAACCTATTAATTCTAGATACGATCCCCAAATTGCCGTCTTTGGCTTACCTTTCCAACAAGCTGTCGCTAACTTGAAAGTGTTCTTAGTTGGTGCCGGTGCTATTGGTTGTGAAATGTTGAAAAATTGGGCTTTAGAAGGATTAGGTTCTGGTCCTGAAGGTGGAATTATTGTCACAGATAATGATTCAATTGAGAAATCGAATTTGAACAGACAATTTTTGTTCAGACCTAAGGATGTTGGCTGTGAAAAATCTATTGCTGCTGCAAAAGCTGTGGTTGCTATGAATCCAGACTTGACAGGTAAGATTACTTCTTTGGTTGATAAAGTTGGTGCTGAAACTGAGCATATTTTCAATGATGACTTTTGGAATAAATTAGATTTGGTCACCAATGCTTTGGATAACGTTGAAGCCAGATCTTATGTCGATCGTAAATGTGTGTTTTATAAGAAGCCATTATTAGAAAGCGGTACTTTGGGTACCAAGGGTAATACACAGGTTATTGTTCCAAACTTGACAGAGAGCTATTCTTCTTCTCATGATCCGCCAGAGAAGGGTATTCCATTGTGTACTTTGAGATCTTTCCCAAGTAAAATTGATCATACAATTGCATGGGCAAAGAATTTATTCCAAGAATACTTTGCTGATGGTCCAGAAAATGTTAACTTATATTTAACTCAGCCTGATTATGTCCAAGCAACTTTGCAACAGAGTGCTGATATTAAAGGTTCTTTGGAATCTATTAGCGAAAGTTTGAATGATCGCCCATTGTCCTTCAATGATTGTATAAAGTGGGGTAGATTAGAATTTGAAAAGAAATTCAATCATGATATTAACCAATTATTATATAACTTCCCACCAGATGCCAAGACATCAAGCGGTGAACCATTCTGGTCGGGTTCTAAGAGATGTCCAAAACCATTAGAATTTGATATTAACAAACCAGAGCATTTTCATTTTGTTGTGGGAGCTGCTAATTTAAGAGCCTTCGTCTATGGATTAAATGGCGATGCCACTGGCGAAGAACCTTCCATTAAGAAATATGTAGATGTCATTTCGGAAGTAGAGAGAAAAATCAAACCGTTTTCTCCAAAAACAAATGTCAAGATTGCTACAAATGATGAGGAATTGAAATCTATGGACGCTGGTGAGAACAATGATGAATTAAAGAAGTTAATTGATAGCTTACCATCGCCTTCAAGCCTTGTTGGTTTTAGATTGAAACCTGTTGAGTTTGAAAAAGATGATGACACCAACCATCATATTGAATTTATTACTGCATGTTCCAACTGTAGAGCATTGAATTATGATATTAATACAGTGGATAAAACTAAGACCAAATTCATCGCAGGAAGAATTATTCCTGCAATTGCTACAACAACAGCTTTAGTCACAGGGTTAATTCAATTAGAATTGTACAAGATTATAACTCCTAATAAGAAAATTGAAGATTTCAAGAACGGTTTTGTTAATTTGGCATTACCATTTTTTGGATTTTCAGAACCTATTGGATCACCAAAAGGCAAATATAACTCTAAAACGTATGATAAGATTTGGGACAGATTTGATATTTATGACAAAAATATTACTTTGAGACAGTTGGTAGACAAATTTGAAGAAGAAGAAGGATTAGAGGTTTCTATGCTTTCTTACGAAGCGTGCTTGTTATATGCATCCTTTTTCCCACCTAAGAAATTGAAGGAAAGAATGGACAAGCCATTGCCTTTGCTTTATCAAGAAATTTCAGGGAAAGAAATTCCAGCAGAAAAGAAGAATATTATTTTGGAAATTTGTGCTGACGACCAGGAAGGTGAAGAAGTCGATGTTCCATTCATTACAATTCACTTTTAAGGTGTATAAAACATTTATTCATTATTTCCTTCGGAGTTGGCTGTATACCTTATAATAAAAATTTTATTACATGTACTGAAAGTTATAAAGCAAAGAAAAAGCAAACTGACTTTTCTGTAAGATGAAATGGAACATAATAGAAAAAGTTATGTGAAGAAGTTCGTAAAATCATTGTCCTATTTAAAAATTAATTTTTTAATTTAAAAAGGTGAAAATCAGGCATTACAGATCTATAAGTTGAAATTTGCAACAAATTTATCAGTTAGCAAATCATCTAAATACTGTTGTTTTGATTCGATTTGGGAAATATTTGATTCATACTTGAAATTTGATAAATCAGTTAGATCCTTCTTCAGGAGACGGCTTTCATTGTCATGCTGTTCAACCCAAGTTGAAGAAACAAATTCTTCTTCTTCAGCTTTCTTAGCAGTTTGAATGGCATCGCTATATCTTATTTCATTCTCCAGCCCTGCCAGCTTAGCAGTCATTTGTACCACCTGCACTTTTGAAGCAGTCTCTTTCAACTTATCGTCCGCATTGCCTGGCATTGGCTTACTATCCAATTCTTCTTGCTGCTTTACTTTCACGTTGAAATTATCAATGTGATGGAAAACGGGCCTAATTTGCGCAAGTTTCTCTACTGGGGTAGCTAGCAACTTGAAATTAGAAGTTTTGCTTTGTTTGGCTTCCTTGATATTGGCGTCAGATACGCTAATCTTTGTTTCAGCAGCTTCGCCAGCTTCAGCTTCAGCTTTAGTATTTGGATCAGAGGCTACTTCTGGCGCATCCTTTAGCACCGATAAGAAATATAAGCCGTTACTATTATTCACCAAGTGACCTCCAAAGGACTCAGAAGACATATTATTGAAAGTTTCTCCCCTTTCGGCGTCGTAGAATCGAGAAACGTCAAGAGGTATATCAAGTTCTACGAATTGCGACGCAGGTTTGATTCGGGCTTCGCCTATATGAATACCGCGATTCATGTTGATTGGCTTGCTGGCAAGCTGGGAAACGTACTGGAACAAATACAAGTTTTCCGAGGCCTTATTTTTATTGCTGTTGATAAACAAAGGTATTTCCTGCACGACTGGATCGTCTTCTTCGTTATCGCTGTCTGCCACTTCGCTGCTTGAGCTCTCTCCGGAATCGATGTCCATGTGGTCAGGAGGGATCAGGATTTGCGGCAGTTCGTCATCATCTTCATCTTCAGTGACGAAAAGACTTTTGTTCTTGCTCAGCATTGTCAGTGTGGTTCAGACCTAACCCTGGATAGTTATGATAATCTCAGTTTTGGCAAGTTTTAGCAATTGACAGCTGAATGGACCACAAACAGATCATGAATTAATCAAGTTCCTAGGTACCTGTGATCTCATCGTATTACTATGACGGTTATTATTTTTATTTTTACTCTTACTCTTACTATTACTATTATTTTTTTTTTTTTTTTTGGCTAAATGCAACCAGAAGAGAGAAAATTCAGAATGCTGCTGGATCCGCAGACAGCCGTGCCTGGTTTGCAATCCATTTGTTTGCAACAGCGACAGCATCGGGCACCTGCAGCCTAAAAGATGCCTGGAAGTGCCTGGAGAAGCCTAGACCTTGCTTGAAGACCGCCTCCACGACTATATTCACCGTGATCATAATATTTTTTATAAAGAGAATGGCCACTCTAATCAGTCTTAAGCAGAATAAAGATCTCCAGTTAAATGAAAAATCAATTTACTATGCTCTCTTTGCTTGTGTTCATCATCTGTTAGTGACACCCGAAAAAAACATTCAACAGACATAGTAGAGGAACAACTTGAGGAAATGTCAAACTGGAACATAATCTATTTTTGTGATAAGGTTTGTTGCATGTCTGGGATGACTGTTTGTAAAGCATCCTATTGATGTTACCGGAAGCTATTCCAAGAATCAGTTCGCGTTTCAAGATTGTTAGAAAAGGTGTATTACCATGTAGCATGAGCATGTAAAAAAATAGAAGGTTTCATAAGAATTTTAAATATGCGAGGTTAATAAAGTTTTTTGCAGAGCGGAATTTTTCAACGTTGCATAATCCGAAATAGGCAATAGCATTATATATTGTTGAACAAAGAAGGGTATCTAACTCTGGGCTAGGTATTTACATTCCTAACACTTGCAACTAGTTCCAAAAATCCATTGCCAAAGTGTAACACTGAAAGATGCATACATGTGACGGGAATTCGAAAGATGCTTAACTTTAAGATCACTCGGAAATATATAAGCAATGAAAATCCACCAAGAAATGCCATGAAAGTGTCTTAGAGGGTTTTCAGCTAACTTTGAGTTACAGTTTGACAAACCAGTATCACAACTAAACAAAAACGCTAGTGCTTTTTCTCATTTTTTTTCTGTTTTGCAGAAATAGACTCCATATATAGCAAACAATAAACAATGATTGTCAATTCGCTAATACTTTTCATAATATACTCGTTTCTCTCCAAGGTCGCCAAGTGCCACTCCGCCGAAACCATAAGCACCCCATCATATGAAGAATCCGTTGAGGAGTCTACCACAGTGCAAAACTACGATTTAGTGACCATAGCTCCGCAAGTGAATGGTTTGGTCGAGTTTCACCTGTTGGAGAAGAGAAAGGCCAAATCCACGTCTTTCACCGTAAATCCTACTGTTATCGAAGGCGCTGTTGCTACAGACGCCTCATACGTCGACATCTACAAGTGTGATCCTCAATCCATGAATATCACCAACGTCACCGACATTGGAAATGCCAAGTACGGATGCAGTAACGAGGCAATGGTGTCATATCTTATTAACAGAGGGCAAATCGCCGTCACAAACTTAACTTTTATTATCAACAAAAATAGCACATATATCAAGTACTACAATGCCTACATCAGAGAGGTTCAAAGCAGCATTATGCTTACATATGGTGAATGGTTCCAAAATACCGATGGCTTGAAGTACTTTACCTGTCCGGGCAAAAAGTGTGAGAGCGACCACAAACATATATTTCAGAAGGAGAGACTGTATAAGTACACTAACATGTATATTAACGAATCAATGTGGACCCCAGCGTTGGCAAGTATGTCAGATTTTCTCAATTTAACTTTGAAAGAGGAAGATTTCACTTTCGGTGATGGAATATCATATAATATCAGTCACGTTGCCTTCAAAAATTGTACCATTCCAAAGGCTGCCGTTATTGTGCCCAATCCAATGGAATCTATTACCACACAGAATATCACAAACTTAGCCAATTTGATTGAGACCGCAAAGCAAAGCTTGGGAAAAGCATCTCCTTTGGATTTGTTGGAATATCTTATCCCTGTGGTAAGTTATGCAACGGTTTCTGACCATGCTATGCAAATGTACGCTGAAGGTCAGAAGGAAGTTAAATTAGAGAAAAAGGAACGAGAAATGAAGATTTTAGAAATTGTTTTTGCATGTATAGGTATTGCTTCTATTGCATTTGGTCCTTTGGTCGCGGGTATTGTTGGTTCCGTTATAGCTTTTGCAGATGTATTTGCTTCGTGGGGCATTACAGGAAAATTCAGTGTAAATATGTTAATCAGTGCATTGGTCAGTGTCATTTTCATTGAGTTTAGTTACTTGGAATTAGGCGCAGAAATCGGTGAAGTGGTGAATTCAGTTAGAACTGAGGTGGGTTCCGTTTTCTCACACTTAGTCAGTTTCCCCGAATGGACTGAACCTATGGAGCAAATGTTCTCTTTAACTTTCCAAACTGGTGTCAATGTTGCCGTGGACCAAATTCCAAGTTAAACAGTAATGTTGTGACATAAAATTTACATTTACACCAAAAAGAAAAAATAAATACAATTTTTATATAAGTTTTTATAGAGATAATACAGTTATAGATAATTTAGATACATTACACAATATTTCAAAATTGTAGGCGATAACTAATTATGTTTATTAATATAGATCTTTTTATATTGATATGCTATAAAAACCGCGATGAAACTCAGAAAATGTGATAATAAAAACGTCCAAAAAGAAAAAAAACAATAAGAGTATATAAAGAAAAGTATTAATCAACCAAATCCAAAATAAACAAATTATAAATGAAAAAACAAACCAAAAATGTGTATCAAAAAATCAAAGAAAATATAAAAGTGTGAGATATCTCCACAATAAACAAGGAACTATATTGAAAGAAAAAAAAATCTGCATGCTTCCATACTAATTAGTTTTTCTTGAAAAATATAATATCTTTGGCTTCAATAGGGGTATCCAATGGGGTATCGACAAAGTTTGCTCCAAAGCTCTGAATATCAACAAATGGTTTTTGATTGACATTACTGCCATGGGCGGTATTTTTCGGTCTGGAAATATTGCCTGAATCTGTTACAGCAGTGTTTGTGTTGATATTCAAATTTTCAAACTTGTCAAAGCAGTCATCATCTTCATAATTGTAATCGTCATCATCGTCATCATCATCATCAAAAGAAAATTTATGATCGAATAGATTCAGCTGGTTGTTTATCATGGCGTTTGTATTAAACTTGACAATATCATCGTCTTCTTCCATTTCTAATTCATCAATTTCGTTATGAGTAGCTTCCAAAGATTCTTGCTGTTCATTGATGACTTTGAAAAAGTAATCATGACGAGACTCCATAAATCTCAAAAGAGATCTTTTCTCAGGGATAGGATCTAACAAATCTTTGAAAAGTGAGGAATACGTGAAATAATCGAGAACCTGACCATTATTTGAATTACTGTAGAAGGAAGTCAAAGCTCTGAATTTCAAATCTGTGAGTTCTGATAATTTTTGCAGCAGTTGTTTCATTTGTTGAAGAATGTGGGCATTTATAAATTTTTTGAAATTTGAATCGATATTAGGATCACATTTTAAAAAAGGTACTTTGGCAAACATGGTGTAAAGAAGAGTGATACCCCAAGACCAGTAATCAGCATACTTCAAATCGTAAGAAAAGCTCTCAGAAGAAGTAGACAAATCATGACGATCTGACAGGAATTTTTTGTGGTTAATCTGAATGCATTCAGGAGCCATATATTTATCGGTTCCCACATCCCAATCATCAAAAACCAATCTTTTTGAGCGATTCTTTTGCAGAGAGACAAGTTTCAGCAAGCCAAAGTCACCTAATTTGAACAGAAAGTCGTCAGTTATAAAAATGTTTTCAGGTTTTATGTCACGATGGTAGACATTTGAATCGTGACAAAATTTGATCGCGTCGGTGATGTCATTGATCAAGGTTTTCAAGAAGTTAGAAAAATCCAAATTTGTAGAGAAATTGTTAAACTTCAAGAAATCGTAGAGATCGCCATACTGGCAATATTCAAAGACCAAATTGTAGTTGGACGAGTCGTTGGAAGAAAAATGTTCGAGAAGACGGCAGATGTTTCTGCTGGACAGCGAGAGATGAGAGTCGTTGGCCAAGGCGTTCAATATGGAGATCTCGTTGGCTATCATCTTGCGATTGTAAGAACTGGAGCACGAAATTTTCTTGACGGCGACTTGAGTGGAGGAGGTTGGTGCATGGTATTGCTGGAACAAAGAGACAGTGGCAAAAGTTCCAGACTGGATCTCGCGGACGTGAGTGTACGAGGAGGCAACGGAGGAGCCAGGAAGAGCCTTTTGCATGGGGATGTTGTAGAAAGCAGCCATTTGCGGAGCAACGGGCACAAGAGACAGTGGGGGGGGGGATATTGTTCCGACGGACTGTTTGAGTGAAAGAAGGAGGAACGAAAGCCAGCAGCGACTTGTGGGACACTAGGAAAGCAGGAGCAAGGCAGTAAGCACTTTGTTCGGTGTGACGGGGATGTTATCAGTCTTTGATATTAACTGTGAGTATTGTCTTACTATTGATATTATCTGTGGATATCTTACTATTGGTATTATCTGTGGATATCTTACTATTGGTATTATCTGTGGATATCTTACTATTGGTATTATCTGTGGTGTTATCCTACTATTGATATTAGCTGTGGTGATATCTTACTATTGATATTAGCTGTGGTGGTATCTGTCTTTGGGCCGTGGGTATTATCTATTGATATAATATTTGGTATTCTATATTCTATTAAATCTTGTCTTGGATATTGTCTCTAATGTTATATAACGATACTATCTAAATAGACTCTTATCTGTATAGTCTTTTATCTATATATTGTCTTTTGGTAATTGTTTTATTGTCTTTTGGTAATTGTTTTATTGTCTTTTGGTAATTGTTCAAATATATCGTTAAACTCACTCTAGCGGCGATTCGTGTTTCCATGTGCTTTGAATATCGATACACAATGGGTAAGTTTCCATGTGCTTTGCTTTTGATATACAATCAGAAATTTTCTGGATATATTTGTATTTAAATAATAATGTTGGTGGTACACAGTAACATACTTTTAGATAGTTTGGCTATTAGTCTTAAGCTCCAGTATCGCTGTTTGGCACACCACCGTTGAATTTATGTATGTACATATGTGTGGAGCCCTTTAAGTGTCTGCTACAAATGAGTCAGCTGTTGAGGTTGCCTGCAGATAAGATGATAAGGGCAACAAAGATAAGAAAGAAAGAATGAACAAATGCGTGATAAAACGCTAGCTAAAGCTTCTATCGCACGACTGTGTGTTACTCGATTAAAAAAAAAGCCCCACAGTTTCACTGACGCAAACTGATGCTGCTGGCAAGTTCCCCCGATACAGGAGAATAACAAGGAGCAAGTTGACCAAAGAGGAAACACTGTGGGGGGGGAGGAACAGAAAACAACCAGCAAAGAGCTGGCAACAGATTACCGGAATGCCGGATACCAGAAAATTAATAAGTTTGTTTGCCTCATACAGAAAAAAAAATATTCTAACCAACAGTGGAAAAAAAAATATCCTAAACCGACGGTAGCAGAGAAACAAAAGTCCCAAAGCAAAAGTCCCGAAACAAAAGTCTCAAAGCAAAACTCTTATAACAAAAGTCCAAAAAAAAAAAGTCCAAAAAAAAAATGTCCACAGAAAAATGTTCGCATAAAATGTACGCAGCAAAGGGCCCAAAAAAATATGCCGCCAACCAGATAGCCCTGGAAAGACTTCACTTAGCAGTATAGAAGGAAGACTCCCTAAAAAGAACTGCCAACCAGCAACAAGGAAACACCAAAAGACCAAAAGGCCAAAAAGCCAAAAGATCAAAACACCAAAAGACCAAAAGGCCAAAAGACCAAAAGACCAAAAAGACTAAGAAAAACCAAAAGGCCAAAAGACCAAAAGACCAAAAAGACTAAGAAAAACCAAAAAACTTAAGAAAAACCCTAAAGCATCCTTTCATATCATTATTAATCACGTGCAAATACAAATAATAAGCAGCTTTGATGACACCCGTACATTGATGAATCTTAACATAAAAACCGTACATCGCAACACTTTTACATGAACACCTGTTAGCTCTTGAAAACAGTTTGCTCATACATCTGTAAACCCATAAGCTATAAGCTCGCTAAAAACATTGCATGCGTGAATCCTTAAACCAACCAACATGATCCAGGGCCAATCTGTCAGGCTAGTGGACTTGCTACCTACTGGACCTGATGGTCTGCTTTAATATCCTGAGATGCAACCTACAGAACCAACAAAATAAAATCTGTAAAACCTCTAAAAAATTAGTACATTTGAAAGGATTGAAATTGCGCAAAGTGAAAAGGAAAATACATAAAAAACTGAAATTTATCAAGGTGAAAAAGCATCACAAACCCAACATTTTCTCTATCTCGCTGCTGGAGAAATATTCAACACAATGAACCCAGTCGAATTCGCCAACGGTGCTGCTGCCGCTTCCACTGCCACTACCGCCAGCCCCTTTGTCTTTGGGCCTCGAGCTGCCATTTTCCGTCTTGCTCACCAAAATATTCTCTGGCAACAACCTTTCGCTGTTCTTCACGTTGAGGAGTCGCCATATCGTCGGCTTCAATTCGTCTGGAATCAATTTGATAAAAGAAATAGAGTTGCGAATCTCTGATTCTTCAAACCTTTCCTCGTCGCCCAGCAGTTCATTTGTCACCTTGTTGTCATTGACAAAGTTCGAGATTTCCAAATTCAAAAAACTGTCCAACCCGTTGCCTGCTTCCTTCGAGGAACCAAAGTTAGCTTTCGACAAATCTGTTTTTAATGCCATTAGAAAGGCTTTATCGGTTGTGCTGTAGAACTTTTTGAATATCCGGAAATTTATATCTTTCGAAGCGCTAGAGAATTCCCACGGTTTAAACATTTGTAGATTTAAAATCAAGTAACAAATTCCCAATGACCAGGAATCCAAGCTTTTTAAATTGTCGAAAATGTTGTCCAAAAACTTCACAACCCCATCATCTGTTTCTCCGTCGTCGCCAGAATAGTAAAAATCCTGTAACATTTTCTCTTGTCGCTCAGAGAAAAACAATTCTGGAGCTTTGTAAGATTTGGTCCCAATCTTGAACAAGTCAATTTTCCTGTAAACACAAGTTCTCTTTTGCCTCGAATGTGCAGAGAACTTCCATACACACTCCGGGCCTTCTGCGTTTGCTTTCTTCACTGTTGAACAAATCTTCAAACTTTCTTTGTCTGTTTTATTCGCTGTAGTACAGACTTTCAAAGATGAGCAAATATCTGGCATCATACCTGAATGTTTATCGCTGATGTTGCCAGCAACAGGCTTGTCGAAATCATTCATGCTGACTGCCATTCCAAAGTCAGTAATTTTTAGATTAAAATTATCGTCCATTAAAAAATTATCAAGCTTTAAATCACAATGAACAACATGGTTTGCATGAAGATAGCAAACTCCAGCAAGCATCTGTTTGAAAAAATAGTTGACTAACTTCGTGCTGATCAAATTATTATTCTTCTTACTGTCGTCACTGTTCTTTTTTCGCACTCGTTCAAGATTTGATAAAATGGCTAGCAAATCGCCGTTTGCGTAAAATGGTAAGATTATCGAATAATACACAGTGTCTGAGCCGCAATCACCGTCCTTGCAAAGGTTGTAAACTGGTGTAATATTTCTGTTCTTCAAACGGTTCATGATCTGAAACTCCCTTACACAATCAGCCTTGTATCTCGCAAAATCATCAACCTGGGAATTGTGCTTGAACGTCTTTATTATAAAAACAGGGGTCTTTCCATTGTGAATTGAGCAATTAGCCTTTAACTGTTTCTTAGAGATCCAGCCACCAAAACCCTGGTACACAACAGAGCTAGGGTCGAGAAAGCCAGGCAAAGACGTGCTTCGCTGGCTTGAGTCATCCTGAACAGCACAGACGGACTTTTCTGGAGAAACAGATGCGGGAATCTCAAAGTCAAAGTAGTCGGTGAGTGGGAAATTAGGAACAAACAACAGCATCAGATCAGCAGGCGCAGTTACCGCGACATGACTCGCGGTGGAATTGTTTGCACTGAACATGTTTCGTAGAATGTCATCGTTGTTTCGCACAGGAACGCTGCTGGGGGAAGCCGTTGATATTATGGATGTTGCTATTGCGGGTATTGTTGTTGCGGGTATTGTTGTTGCGGGTGTTGCTGCTGTGGATGTTGCTGTTGTGGGTGTAGTTGCCACTGCCACTGTCACAGCTGCTGCCACAGCTGTTTCTTTCGTTATATTTCTCGCCACTGGCGCAGGGCTGGGAGGGCTTCTACCAGAAGAGGACACAGAAAGCGAGCGAAGACGAGTGATTATCGTTTTGATGGGCTGTCTTTTGGTGGGGTTTGGGCTGTTGTGATTGCCAACAGCTTTGCTGGCTGAGACAGAAGGCATTGCGTAGTATTTTCGTTCAATAGGGGGTCCTAGAGCGGGCAATCGATGTTTTCCATCTCAGAAATGTGTCTTAAAAGCGGTTTATGTTTCACTTTGCTGTTCAAAAACAGTGATTTCCCCTGGGATCTTGAGTCTACAAGTATATGTATTTACGTTACCATATATGTATATGATTTGATATCGGTAAAGGTAACCGATATTGATCCAAGTTGTATGAGATCATTAGTCGGTTATGAACCCTTCATATACATAGTTGTGTGCCCTGATTGGCAATGAACATTTTTTTTTCCCCTTATCTCATAGCCAAAACAAAAAGCTTAGCAAAAATGCGGGAAAAAAAAATAGAAAAAAAAATACCACGCGAGACACACCAGGTAAATTTTTAAAAAAACACTGGATATTTTATTCCTTCCTTCATCCTAATTTGCATTCCAACACTAGGGAAACTCAGGCAAAGGCAAGAAGGCAACGTACGTACCCACTACACGAAACGAAACGCCACCATTACCACCACCACCACCACCAACACTTCCACTATCACAACAACAACCCCACAAAGTATATATATATATAACTCGCGAATTGCTGCTGTATTTATCCCAGCAGCAGATATTTGATTGATTGAGAACTTGGCAGAAACCCACAACATAATCAGGCCCCGTATATTCATAGCACATCCACCATGGGTATCTGTTGCTCTTGTTTTAGAAACCCGTCCTCCGCCACAGGCTCAGGGGACAACCCATCAGGCCATGGCGCCGCCTCGGCGCCACTTCTCCAGCAGAACGAAAGAAACGCAATTGCGGAGCTCTTGTCGTTCTTGGAGAACAGAAATGAGGTGGACTTTTTCACAGAGTCGCCATTGAAGGCGCTTTCCACCTTGGTGTACTCGAACAACACCGATCTTCAAAGAAGCGCTGCCCTTGCGTTTGCAGAGATAACCGAAAAGGACGTCAAACCATTGCCCCTCGACACTTTCAAACCAGTGTTGTTTCTCCTCAAGTCTAACGACACCGAGGTCCAGAGGGCTGCCTGTGCCACCTTGGGCAATTTGGCCGTCAACAATGAAAACAAGCTATCCATTGTCCAACTCGGCGCATTGCCATACCTTATTAAACACATGCAGTCTCCTAACACCGAGGTCAAATGCAATGCGGTCGGCTGTCTCACCAACTTGGCCACCCACGACGACAACAAATTCAAGATTGCTAAGTCGGGTGCTCTTGTTCCCTTAACCAAGCTCGCCACGAACTCTGATCTTCGTGTTCAGAGAAATGCCACCGGTGCTTTGCTCAACATGACCCATTCTTTTGCTAATAGACAGGAAGTCGTTGCCGCAGGCGCAGTCCCAGTTTTAGTATCACTTCTATCATCCTCTTCCGATCCTGACGTTCAATACTATTGCACAACAGCTATCAGCAACATTGCCGTTGACGAGCCTAGTCGCAAAAAACTCTTAAAATCTGAACCCAAATTGGTATCCCATCTTATCAAGTTAATGGACTCCGACTCTCCAAGAATTCAATGTCAAGCGACATTAGCTCTTCGAAACTTGGCTTCAGACCCAATGTATCAGATTGAAATCGTGAGACATGGAGGCCTTGCGCACTTGGCAAACTTATTAAAATCCAGCCATTCCGCCTTGGTATTGGCTGCCGTTGCATGCATTAGAAACATCTCGATCCATAATTACAACGAAGGGCTCATAGTCAATGCCGGTGTCTTACCCCCATTAGTGGCATTACTCGAATTCGACGAAAATGAAGAAATCCAGTGTCATACCGTCTCCACATTAAGAAACTTGGCATCGTCATCTCAGACAAATAGGGAGCAATTATTAAAATCCAATGCTATTGAGACATGTATTCACCTTTGTCAAAAGCTAATCAATGAAAATAATTCTGAAAGTGCCACAAATAATAACAACAACAATAACAATAGCCATCATTTATTATTATCTGAATTGAGTGCTCTTTTTGCAGTTTTGGCTCTTTCTGATGATCTAAAAATTAGTTTGTTGAATTTGCAGATTATTTCCGTATTGCTTCCATTAACTTTTGCAGAAGACACAGAAATTTCTGGCAATTCAGCGGCCGCTCTTGCAAACCTTTGCTCTCATATTCCAAACTATGATGTCATTATTGCTAATTGGAAACCAACTACATCGGACAATAACAATGGCATTGAAGGTTTTTTGATTAGATTCCTTAATAGGGATAACTCAACATTTGCTCATATTGCTCTTTGGACAACGTTACAATTATTGGAGAGTGGTAACGAACAATTATTACAGTTATTGAGAAATGATGAGCAATTGGTTAATTGTGTCAAAAAATTGAATTTAGAAAATAAAAATGTGGTGAAAAATAACAATGCTGAGGAAAACGAGGAAAGCAGCGCTCAAGAAGAAATTTATAATTTGACAGTTCAATTGTTGAAGTATTTGGTGTAGGTTCGAACAACTACTCTAATTTAATAAAAGTAGTATAATTGTAGTCGTTTTATTTTCTTTTTTTCTGTTTTTTTTGTTTATTACTCTTATCTTTAATTTTTTTTTTTAGTAGATGTTAATATTAATATTTTTATAAGGTTAAAAAGGTGTATATCTAGATATGAGAGAAGAAAAAGAAAACAAGGAACCCTGATAATATTGTTTCCTGATGGCTTTTCAATAGGTGCAAGATTCCTTTTCATGTTTCTTTTTTCAATGAATGCTGTAACTAACAGTTTATTTAGTTACTATATATTTTCCATATTCAATTTCAAAACTAAAAATATATATCAAGTAATTTTTTGTCTTGGTTGTTGTACGATAAGTAAGAATTTGGACTTGGAATGCTTTTTGTTTGTTTATAAGTGTTCAGGTTGGTCTAGCTTTGCGAATATCATAAACAAACCCGCATTTCATTAGAAATTTGTTCAAATATTTTGAATAAAAGAAACAACCAATTCTGGAAAATTCGTAGATTAGAGTGATAATAAAGTAAAAAAATAATATAAATGAGTGAATTTTGATAGTACAGAAATAAATAGATAAACTAATCAAGAAAATACACAAAACAGATCGTTGCATTTGCTAGTTTTCCAGCTAACTGAATAGAAGCAGCTGGCTGACATTTGAGTGTGAAATTAGAATATTTTTTGACTTCAAAACAACTTTTATTCAGCGTTTTCAGTCACAAGGAAATTAGTGCTACACTTGAGCTAGTCTCAAAGTTGACTTTCAAAATATAAAGATATGGCATTTATAGATTAATTTTATATATCGATACTGCTGATGAAACAAATATTGTCACCTTTTAGAAGAATATCCCCCAATGCTTTTTGTGAAGGTTTACTTTCTTTGTCGCTGTCATCGTCAGGGGTTTCGGTAGTCAAATCGGACATCTGGACTGCATCGCGCACCACAATATTCATGTATTCATCAAAACCGGCAATTTTACCCTGGATTCTGCTCTTTGTCTGCTCATAAAGCCATATATTCACCAAACATTGTCTTTGGAAAAACTTGAAGATTAGATTCACTGGCGGAACTGAAAGTTTCAGTTGTTGGCTCTCCATGGCTACGGTTTCAAACTACTCTTCTTTATTTTTGAGAAATCAAAGAATGTCGGTTCCGAAAACTGTATTCGAGGTTTGAATATCAATAGATATTGATGATTATCGTGTTTATCTGATCTTTTCTTTCCTACCAACTGCCTGTTGTTAGTTGTGTATTGGCCTGATGATATATCTATATTTATATATATATAAGTATGTATATATATATAGGTATATATATATGTTAGGCTTTTTTTTTCTTACTTTCTAATATTTTTCACTGTTTCGCGTTTTTAGCAGCGAAAACTGGTTACTTAGCCCGTGAGCAACCTACAACCGTACAACCGTACCGGCATTATTTTTTCAGAAAAAAGCTCTCTCTTTTTTATCTATTTGATCAATTGCGGCAATAGATATTCAGCGCTACATTCTAAACTGCTTAACTCTAAAATAATTAACTCCTTGTGTGAGATACAAATAATACCCGTTATTACTAACTTTGAGATTGAATTGCAAAATTCATAGGAAGATGATTTGGTACGCTGCGTTAATAAACTCTAATTTTGCTTAAAAACCAAAAAAGTGAACAAAACAAGAGTCCCGTACTGGCGATTAGAAAACCAGGGTTGAATTAAACCACAAATTGAAAGAAATCACAATTTGAAATCCAGAACTTTGTGTATCAAAATCATAGGTATGCCGCAGTGAAATTTGATTGCATGTCGTTTATATATAATCCATATTTGTGTAATTTCAGTTGACACTCATTTGTGGCTCTTGCAGTTGACATTTTCCAAAAAACCGCTTACTACCCCCATTTTGTATTTATTCAACTTCTCTATTCATTATGTTGTATATATTGTCAAATATTTTCATAAGAGAATGGCGGATCTTTTTAATCGCCATCTTCTAGCTTTCTTCCATCTTTTGATTCTCATGTTCCAAACCATCACATGAAATTTTAGTTTCAAATCTTCCTCGAAAAAAAACAAGACTCGGTTCGGCTTTTTGGTTTTTTTTTTTCTCCGCAAACTTGTTATTAAGATGCGAGCAACCAAGTGTCAATCTTAAAATTCCTTTTAAAATTAAGTTTTTTCTGAGTTATTTGGTATTTGAATTAGGAAACTGGAGCATTATATGGTTACGAATCTTTCATGATCGAGGAATAACACCTTTATATATATAAAGTTAGCCATTTCTTAATTCTTTGTCTGAAGACTGCTTAAATCAAAAACTTGAATGTTGACTTATTTATAAAATATAAGAAGAAAATTGTTAAGCCAGAGTTTACTTGTTGCTATTAATATAATTTTAATCTTTTCTTTTTCTAAGCTCGTTCACTAGATGTTATCTTCCCCTCCGTCCAGCAACTTCTCAGACTCAAGTGTTTGGAAGCCTAACCTTTTCAAAGACAAGGTTGCCTTTGTGACCGGTGGATCAGGTACTATTTGCAGGATTCAGGCAAAGGCTTTGGCTTCTTTGGGTTGTCATTGCGCCATTATCGGCAGAAACCCTAAAAAGGCGCAGGAAGCCGCCTACGAAATCCAAAATGAAATCAAGCTGTTTTCAGACGCTCAAATAATCTCTATTGGAAACGTCGATGTAAGAAGCTTCAAAAGCTTGCAAAATGCTGTGAATGACACAATTGCGAAATTTGGAAAAATTGATTTCCTCATTGCTGGTGCCGCGGGAAACTTTCTTTGCGATTTCAATCATTTATCTATAAATTCTTTTAAATCTATTGTTGATATTGACCTTCTTGGATCCTTTAATACAATCAAAGCTGTTTTTCCTCATTTAAAAGCTTCAAAAGGAAAAATCATTCTTGTTTCAGCTACTCTACAATACTCTGGTATTCCGCTTCAGGCCCCTGCCTGTGCAGCTAAAGCAGGTGTTGATGCTCTTTGCAACAATTTGGCTGTCGAATTCGGTCCTTTAGGAATCACAGTAAATTGTATAGCTCCAGGTGCAATCCAACAATCAAGCTCTGAAATGACAGAGGGAATGAAAAGACTTGGAGGAGAAAATGTCGCCAATTTAAAAAATGAAATCCCCTTGCAACGTTTAGGAACAACCTGGGACGTGGCTAACGCTACTTGCTTCTTATTTAGTGATGCTGCAAGTTATGTTACTGGAACTCAATTGGTCGTTGATGGTGGTTTTTGGCACATGGGTTACAATGCTAATAATGCTCCAAGCGTAGAAAAAATGATAGAATTGTTGAATGATAAGCCAAGATTATAGCATACTGAAATAGATGCATTTAATTAATATATTTAAAGTATTGTAATTGCTTCATAATCTTCTAACTTTGCACATCAATGGAGAAAAATAAAACAGATAAAGTGATCTCTAGTAGGAGAGAAGTTACTTATCGTACGATAATGAAAAAAATATTAGTTTTGATATATTACAAGTATAATATATATAAATATATATACGCCATTATTGTAGGCAGACGTAAACATTAACAAAGGAATATATTAGGCCTAACTCATAAGAACCAATAAATATTTGCAAGAATCTTCAAGCATATTTGACAAATTTCAGTTACTGTCGACATCTTTTTTTTTATCAACGTTATCCTGTTTATGTACAGGATTCTCGACATTGCAAACATCATTATTCAACAGGTTTCCTTCATTTTGTTCTTTCAAAAATTCATCAGCTTGGTCCAAATTTTTGTTTTTTGTATTGGTATTCTCCTTCTCTTCATTACAAGCTTCATTTTTGTGTATATTAGTGCATTCGATTAGTGAACTCTTTTTGCTGCCCAACTTGATATCGGAAACAGAGAGTTTTCTTTTCAAACTTTTTCTATTATTTACTGGAGTTGATAGCTGAGTCATGGAAGTTGAACCATCAATATTATCAAACTTCTTTTTCTGAGATTGATAGCTTCTATAGAGATTGATGATCTCCTCTCCACAAGTGCATATACCCATTAATTTTTTCAAGTCACTCAAAAATATTTCGTTAAAATGTAAAATTAATAGCTTATAATTCACCTGTTCTAATCCTATCTCCACTTGATTTCCTTCAATTATTAAATTAAAAATTTCTAAAATTGAGGAACTAACTAAATTAAAATTTCCTTTCTGGCTTCCTTCATCGAGTGTGTAATTTTCCCATAATAGCTGAAAAATGGATTTGAATATTTTTTTCTTGATGATAGTTTTGGTATATAATTCATCGTTCAATAATATCATATCTCTAATACACCTCAAAATTGCTAATTTCACAATTTTCTTCAATTTTGGAATTTTTAACATTTCACGCATCCCTAAAAGTATGTCATTATTTAATACAAATTTTCTAGCATCACCATCGTGTTCATGTATACAAAGTGTTAAAAGTTCGCACTGATACGTTAGCAATTTATAATTGTTCCAGTTATTTTGGCTATTTTCATTTGATTCTAGTTGTTCCTTAATATTAATAAAATTTCCAAATAACGTTATGGCAACATCTTCGTAAAATTTTGACAAATATTTTGAATTATCATACTGACATGGTGGAGTATCGGTTCCGTTCGCAATTCTATCTATATTATTTTGGAAATTATTAGGGTCTAATAATACTTTGATTGCATGGTATACTTGTGTAATCAATCCTTTATCATCTTCAGTGATCAATACATTTACAAGTATGGATAAAAGACTGACATCGTCCGACAAAAAAACAGTATTTGCCGTATCCACTGAGTCAAATATAGATTTTGAGATAGTCATTCCGAAATTTTCTGCATGGTCTTGACTTCTTTGATTTTCTTGATTTTCCGAATCGTGCTTCTCCTTTTTTTGCTGCTGTTTCTCGGTTTCTGTATTATTACTATTGGATTGTACAAACTCAACATATTCCACTATAGCCAATCTTTCATCATCGTTTAAAGATTCCTCTTTAGCATCAGATACTAATGATTCATTGAAATAATTATTTTTCAACTCCTTTTCTTCAATATCCTTTTTCTCACTATTTTCGTCTGACTTTCTTGACTCGTCCTCTAGTTCTATGTTGGACGATAGTTCATCTTCATCTGTTTTGATATTAATATTACTAATCAAAAGAGGATCCTGTTCAATAATTGCAATAATAATTTCGGTACCAATCATTCTTGTATTTATTACTGTATCCTTGAGCGCAAATTTTAACATTTGAAGCAAACCTTTATCTACCAATATTTGAAAAAATGTATTTCTTTGGTTATTGTCAAGAGATTTAGAAATTATCACATACTGATGAATCATTTTAATGGCGTCTCTTTTAGTTTGTAAGTCAATAAGTTCGTTAGGTTTTTCTTTTTTATTAGCTAAAAATTTCTCATTTTCAATTTTGTAAAGATCAAACATTCTCGATAAAAACTCATTCTCGTCATTTTGTAAATATTTCAATATCTCTACTTGATTAAGATATATCACAGTGGACATTGTATTGATGGTAGAATCATCTAATAATCTAAGAAGTACAACATCCTTAAGAAATTGAAGGTTAAAAGTTGTCATGACCAACTTCTTGATATCTTGATTCTCTATAGGGAAAACCTCCTTAAATCTATTTTTATCCTGTAAATATTCGCGATATTTTGGTTTTAAATTTGGAAATTCGGGGTCATATTCTAATATTCCAATGAAATTGAAGATGTAATAGTCATTCTCGTTAAAAAGAATATCAAATATCTCATTTTCATTGTATAATACTAATGTCTTGATAATGTTGCAAAGCTTGTAAAGTATTTCTAAATAATTACTTTCTTGTTGATCCTCTTCACCTTGACTTTTTTGACCTTCATCTAATTTATCTTCTGATTTCAATTCTTCGCATTTTTGAAAAATTGAAATCAATTCATTTAAGAATTCAGGAGTAGTTGATAAAAATTTGCAAATTTCATTCTTCGTAAGTCTGGACATAGAATCCATTTGTAGAACATGCAAAATAGAATCCAAAGTCTCTAAATCCATCAGCGGAATCGCTGGCAATTCAACTGGACCGCAAATCAATTCATTTATAATAGTTGTGGTACTATTATTAATGTTGCTATCAGTTATTGTGTTACTATTTCTGTTTTTATCATCGACAAAGTCTTCATTATGAAGCAGATCTATGCTTTCATATTGAGGCCTCTCTTCGTTACTCTGTAAAACATTGTCTTCTGAGCCTTTTGCTGATATTACGGCTATCAAACTGATATTGGGCTGTAAGTAACGCTGCACCTGGATAATAAATTGACATATGAGCTCGCAGCCTTCTTGTTCTTGGAAGGACAAAGCTATGTCATGATTCTTAGAATCAGTCCACACTATTAAAGTATCCTGTTGTTTCTGGTACTGTGTATTTCCATTAACAAACTCTTTGAGTAGAAGAACATCGGGGGTATCTTCTTTTTCCACCACTATGAAGGGCTGGGATTCTGAATCGATATAGCCGTAGCAGAATCCCGTGCCTTGGTCTTCCCAGGATTCGTCATCATCATTCAAATGATATATTTTGACTCTTCTAGGCTGTCTTTGCTGCTTGATGTTGATGTCCATGATGATACTATCGAGATCTTCAGACTCATCAAAAAGAACAGTGTCCTTTGTAGATATTTGTGCGCTTGACATGGGGGAATGGGAGACTCGGAAATTAGAACAAGACGTACAATAATGCAGGAGCTGCTGGGATGTAAAATGCTGTTGTTTACTGGTATTTTATGCTGCCAGATTCAATGACTTTCTGACGCTAAACGTCTTTATGTGCAATTCCAAGCTTGTCTGACACCAAAAATGGTAATATATCAGACAGTGACAACCAAAGCCAGCTTGAATGTCTCTAGAGATGCGGGAAAAACACTAATATGAAGGTCGCTGGTCCAGAGAGCTGTAAAGAAACCAAAATATCTCTAACTTCAGTGTCTCAAAAGGAACGGGAGCTACCAGGGTGAAGATCTTGATAAGGAAACAGAATCAGAGCAATTAATTTTTTAGAGAAAACACCAGAATGAACAATATGAATAGAGAACAAGAAAACAAAGGATAGATGATATCAATAGGGGAGAGAATATAAAATAGCAGATATTGATAGAGAAAAAAGACACCAGGACAGAAGATATCAAGGGAGCCTGAAAACACCAGGACAAGGTCAATAGTGTCTGCAATGATCTCAATAAAGCTAAAACAATTCCAGTAGAGCTAAAACAATCTCGATAGCCGGAAAACAGTCTCAATAGGGCTAGAAAATAGTAATATGGAAGCCTTGTGAGCGAATCTGTTTCTTAAAATCCTTACTATTCGTCTGTGTCAAAGCCTCTCACAAGAGCTCTGAAGCGCTAGCTATCCTAATGAAAACCCAAAATCAATCATCTCTTCCTTCAATCGAAAAATTTATGGCAGAAAAGAAACAAACAAAAAAAAAAAATAATAAAAAAGAAGCGCCTATCAAAACTCAAAACGAGAAAAAAAAAATAATAATAAACAAACAAAAAAAAAATCCTCTATTATAAAAAGGCTGAAACGCGATGGCGCGACAGTTTGACTGTTTATGTCAAAAGAGAAAGACCTCACAGGGAATGAATAATGTAAAAAAAAAAAAATATAAAGAAGCGAGGGCCCATAACCAGGTATAGTAATGGCTCGTAACCCTAAAAGCTGGCACATAATTAATTACACATGCACATAATCCCCAGATCCATCTCGCTTTTCTCAGGTGCTCATTATGTTAGTAGTTGATTGTAGTCATTGGATAATTGCACATAGCGTATGTCTAAGTAGAAACGAGAAATGAACAGATGGTGGTTACGCGTCCCAGAAATAGCCGTCAAGGTATGTATTATGGATATATATATGTGCTTATCATCCCCCGGCTGCCGAGAAAAAATTAACAAAAACCAAAATGATTAGGAGCCCTGGAAAGGGCAAAACCGATTGGCGGAGCAACAAAGTGCCAAAATGCCAAATGCCGGAACGGTCTAACCTTTTGCCGGAGTGTCAAACTGCCGGAATGCCGGACTGGAGCTACGTCCCGTGCAATAGTCACTGATAAAAGACGAAGCAATCCTGTAGATTACCGTCTATTTGCTGAGAAGAACTACTTGGTCTACCCCAGGATACTTTGGAACATCAAAATTGTACTTCTTGCTAATGCTTTCGCTGACAAAGCGACCGCCAAGGTAATGCGGGCCCAATTTATTAGCGGAAAAGTACTCGCTGCTAGGCTTGGGGGCCGTCAACGAGATCAACGCGCCAGGATGCAACTTCTCGTCCTCGCTGGTGATCTTGGCACAATCAGGACCTTCATCCACGTCCCAGCCAGACGGAATATCTACCGATAATACCAGCTTTCCGCTCTTTTTCATCATCTGCACCACTTTATTGTATGGCTCTCTCAAAGGAGGTTTGAATGAAAAGCCAAATATCGCATCCACTATTCCGTTACAACCCGTCATCAAACGGCTGAGTTCAGCAAGCAGGCCCGTTTTCTCTTCTTCTTTGGCGTTTTTCTCCCTGCCGTGGTAGTAAATGTCAATGTCAAACGATCTCAATTGGGTCTCGATGTGCTTGAACTTATCCCCTTTGATAAAATAGTAGACGGTAGGTTCAAACCCGAGCAACTTCAAATGACGTGCTGCCACCAACCCATCTCCACCGTTGTTTCCTGGGCCCGATAAAACTAATACCTTTTTGTATTGTGCAGGCGGAAATGTTTTATAAAATGCTTGTGCAACACTCAACCCTGCCAACTCCATCTGCAACAAATCAATTATGTAGTTAGTATTTGTTCATTGTCTGCACTAGTTCCCTTAGAAAACATAATTAGAATGTAATAAAAAAATAATAAGCAAAAAACATCTATTTTTGTCTGATCTTGCAACACTTACCAACTGGTCCAAGCTGAATCCTCCTGTACTCATTAAATCCTTGTCAAGTGCCGCGGCTGCCTTGCTCGATAAATATTTAATACTCATATTTTTCCGTTGACCTCTTATTTTATTCAATTATCCTGTACAGTTTCAACCGATTTAAACTTGTAAGTGTTTCTCTTATGACTTGGCTCCTTCTAATATGCTATTAAAATGATCTTATCCACTAATACTGCTATGTCTTTACTTATGCGTGCTTTTTAGGTAGTATATATTTGCTCTCATTCATTGACGCGCGATGAATTGCGCAATAATATGACACACGCTCCAATTAGACATTTTTTTTTCATGAGGTGATTATTTAATGTCTTGCTCCGCAACTTTACTTTTGACTTGAAGACGTAGAGAGAGACGTACTTTCAGAACTACAGTTACACATTACACACAAATCTAAGACGACCTGCTTATTCTTACAACGCTTAATCTTCATATCATGAATATAAGAAACGCACAGTCTCTAATATCAAAAAGCTGTAGCGCAGTTATTTAGGCTAACATAAATTTAGTATAATCCCCAAACCTCGTTGTAATTTGTCTTACCCTTGGTTTCTGGGAAAAAAGTGTAAACAAAATAAACCATAACGCAGCAGACGAAACCGAATAAACTGAACACATATCCTCCTATAATGCCGTTTACTATAGGGAACACATATCCAATGAAAAATGTAGCCATCCAATTAAGAATAGTTCCAAAACTCTGAGCAGCGGTTGTGATTTGTAGCTGTGAAACTTCCGAGATTAGCAAAAATGGAATAGGTCCCAATCCAATAGCAAAAGCCGCAATATACGAAAAAACAGCCATTATGGTAATCCAGGACCAGTTTTTCACAATACCACAAGAAATCAAAAATGATGCTGCACCCATTATCGAAATCGATAAAAGAAGAAGTGGTCTGCGGCCCAGCTTATCTACTATCATTGCTGACATATATGTCACTATCACATTCAACAATGAGATTACGCAGTTGATCATCACTGCATATCTGGAAGGAAGAATGTCCGAGATAACAGAAACACCGTAGAAAATAATAGAGTTGATCCCACAGAGCTGCTGACCGACCATTATTATCAGGACTATAAACAAAGAATTTCTGTATTGTCTTTCAGTAATATAGCTCCAAATGGTATTTTTTCCTGATGCGTCATGGTCATTGGCTGCCAACATTCTGGAATTGCTTGCAAAACTTTCTCCTTCCTCTGTATCGTCATCTGCTGCTACAGCGTCATTACTATCTGTAAATTGTCCCTTAATCTCTGCTATCCATCTTCCGATTTCCTCCTCGATTTCTTCATTAGTTACATTATAAGGTCTAAGTTTTTTCAAGGCTAATCTTGCCAGAGCCATTTTTCCCTTTTTCACTAGCCATTTTGGACTTTCATCTGTAAAAAACAACATTCCACAATTCAAAATTGCCAACACTATACCCATACACAACAAATTTCTCCATTGTTGATCATTGCCCCATCTAATGGCTAACAACTGTGTAAATAGAATGCCAACATTTATAGTAAACTGATTCAAAGATCCAAGAAACCCCTTAACTTCATGGTTAGAGATTTCGTTGATAAATAGAGGGGTGTTGACAATACTGGAGCCCGCACCAACCCCCGATATAAGTCTTCCAAAAAGTAAGCCAGACTTCCCATTAGAAAATGTAGCAAAATAACTTCCAAAAAGGAAAAATCCAATATTAATAAAACTTGCCTTTTTTCTACCATATCTTTCGCTTATTTCGCTTGCAATAGAAGATCCAATGAGGCCACCTATAGAAAAAATAGATGTAATTAAAGCAATATCTGCGATATCTAATGGAATGCATTGTTTGTATGAGTGTTTGCCATACCATGTGTCTTCATATGGGTTGGATCCTGGAATGGAGACTCTGCAAGACATCACTGCTTCTGCCGCATTAAGTTCCGCCTATCATAAATAAAATGATTAGAATTTCGTTTACTTAAATTATGATTTGTTAAATAATAGAAAAAATGTTCAGCTACGCTACTTACCATGTGATATCCGTACTGAAGACTTCCCAAACATGCTACAAATGTTGATAAAAGTAAATGTTTAGTGTAAGGAGATACTTTAGATGACACCGACAACATTATGCTTCCTTCAAAACTCTATAAGCTTGAAATTTGAAACTATAAGAACAATATTAAAGGAAATGTTTATGCCAATCCAAAGTTTGATCGTGACCTCAAATACTTCAATATTCCCTTTCCATAAATATACCTCCTTTTGCTTATGAGCGCTATACTTTTTTTTTTCTGTTTTTTCCTTTGGGCATATGTGCGTAGTATATCAATATTTTCATGGTTGTAACAAGACACATTACATACAGTTTTCTATTAAAGAGGAGACGAATATTACAATATATCTTTGTAAAGATATACATTTATTGAAACTATAATACATATATTATATAGATATAAATTTTTGAATACGAAAAATAAATACTGTATCTATGTGAACGTAAATGTAGAAATGAAACTAGCAAACCAATCAAGCGTATCTTTCAGACTATTTTTTTTGTTTATATTTGTATGATCTGTCAAGGCTAATTTTTGGCCCTCATCATTGAGTAAGTCCTGAAGTAATTGTGCGTTCGAGCCAATCAGTGGAAATAAATTAACTCTTCTATCAATATTTATCGGTATCTTCTTCAACAAAGGAATACTGCCCAAGTTCAATTTAATGTAAGTGTTCAAAAATATTCTGAAATACAAATCCTCTGGATGATCTTTATTTTGCTCCATTCTGTCAGATAACTTCTGCATAAATCTAAATAACTCCTTAATGTCTGGCTTCAAGGTAAGCACCAAATCCAAATTGGTGGTTTTATTTTGCTCTATACTGATTTTAAACTCTGGAACCTTTAAATACCCCAATCTAAACATGTCGCTGTCGTCTTCGATGTCACTGTTTGTATCCAACACCTTCAAATCAACGTTGTCTGGGAAAATATCCACGGATTTGAAAATCAGGCCGTCTATTTTGAAAATGCTGGCCAAGTAAGTGTTGTTCAATAACCAATAATCAAGCGCGGTATCGACGTTCATTGAAATGTCTATGGTTTCAAATTTTAATCCCACTCCAGCAAAACCGACATCGTTGACCTTTGTGACTAGAGACTTACTGACGTGGTCGTCAATATTAGGGGCAATAAGCCAGATATTCAACCCAATAAACACCAAAATAATCAAAATAAAAAGCCGTACACAATATCTAAAGTATCTGATGATAAACATGTTTTTGCTGCAGCCAAAACAACTGCGCGTGTGTCTCTTGCTTCTGGCGCTATCGCTACTGTTGTCTACAATAGGATTACAACCACTATCTAACTGCTGATTTCGCGTATCACTTTCATTGGCGGCGCTAACTATTGAATCATATGAAGGAGGAAGTGTTCCATAAATCACATTCAGATGGCCATTTGCTGCCACTAAAGAACCATTTTCATTGATTCTCCCTGATCCTAGCAAACCACTTGCTTCTTCTGCACAACCGCACTTCTTATTGTCACTATTCAGAGCTGTTGAGTACATGATGGTTCTCTTTTCTATTTTATTGATTATCGCTGTCCAGGTCACCCGCTAATTTATTACATTTAATTCAAAATTTAGTAGGTCGATCTTTTTAAGTTCTTTGAAAAAATAAGCTTTTTCACTGACAGAAGAGGGGAGCTTTTTTTTTTTTAGAAAAAGGAAAAGAAAAAATATTTTTATATATATTGAATTAGTTCCGTACCTGTTTTACAAATCTCCGGAAAATCACGGGGTTATGTGCGTTTGTTCTCATCTTGAAAAATTTAAAATTTCGTAATTTCCATCAATATCTATCAATATATTCAGATATTTAGATGATAGATATTAGAAATTTCCAGTTAAACTACTTAACTATTGCAGGAATTCACGAAATTACGGTCTTCTGTTATTATTCACTCTATATTTGTAATAAGAGGAAAAGTCAGAAAAAGCTTGAAGCTTTAAATCTCAATTTTTTAGAGATTATCAAGTGAGTTTTTGCAGTTCTTGGTTATTCCTTGTTGATTAATAATCACAAAGACAAAAAGCGATGAGTGCAGCATTATCCCCAGAAAAAGCGGAAACACCCGCAAAAAATGGACAAGTACAGAAATCTGAATATAAACTCCCGCAGAACTTGGTAGAGAAAACGGAAAATCGAAAAAGAAAGTTGCATACCGAGGAAGATCGATCGGAGGAGCTTGCCAGATTGAACGAATTGCTTGATCAGCTCAAATCTAATCAACTTTTTGCATCAGCTTCTTCTGCAGAAAAGAATCCCACGAATGACATAAATGACAGAGAAAATTTTTGTCCCGATTTATTTGTCCCAAATGATACAATTATCACTGCTGAAGAATGGGTATTGATTACGCTTCCATCAACGCAAACCAAGATAGTTCAATTGAAAAGCGACAAGACCATCAGTCTAGGAAAGTTTGGCAGTTTTGAAGTTAACAAAATTGTGGGATTTAATTTTGGACAAGCCTTTGAAATTCAGAGTAAAGACGCTGTTATTCCTGTCAATATTGACGATATATTCAAAGATGTAGAATTAAATGACGAAATGGCCGCATCGTCTGCTGACAACAGAGATGTTCAGGATATTGGCTCATCAGTTCAAAATCTCAGCACAGAAAAAATTGAAGAATTGAAGAAAACTGGCTCCACGTCGTCCGTGGGTCTCTCTATTATCAAGTCCATTTTAGAAAGCCATCAAAATTTTGAGAAAAAGACAAAGTTCTCACAAGAAAAGTATTTGAAGCGTAAAAAAGAGAAATTTGGTCGATTTTTTATTGTTGAAAAGGTTAGTGCAAGATCATTATTGAAACATTACATTGAAAACAAAGATTTGAGAAAAAATCTAGATATTAGCGAAGAAAGTATAGCATACATGCTTAATCTAGGTGATATCAAACCAAATGGTAAATATTTAATTATCGATGAATCTATGGGTCTTTTAACATTCTTCATGTTAGAAAGAATGCAAGGACAAGGCGAGATCATGATAGTTTCAGAGAATGAACATGTCAATTTAAGTGCCTTGTATCAATATTCGAATCTTCCGGATATCTACTTATCTAAAATGGTTAAACATGTCAACTGGTTACAGCTTGTATCCCCTTTAAATGATATTCTCTCTACCGATGAGGCTGCTGTTTTTTATTCTAAAATGGTCTCGCAAATAAATGTACAAAACGCTGAGCAATCTACTGTTAATCTGAATAAAAACAAAAAGTCACAATATTATAAGAAACTCAATAACTATTTGAGGTTGTTACATATGTTGCAATCATTATATTCAGCAGAGTTTGATTCTTTAATTTGCATTTCCACTTTATCAATAAGGTCCACCTTACCTTATTTATTGAAATTCTTAAGAGGTTCAGCTTCTGTTGTACTTTATTCAGATTTTAAAGAAATCTTGGTGGATGCATATCATGATATTGTATCAGGATCTATTCCACAGCGTCTTCCTATTTTGGCACCTAGTATACACGAAATTAAGGCTAGACCATATCAAGCTGTGCCTGGTAAAATGCATCCTGTGATGACATATCGTGGTGGTGGTGGTTTTGTTTTATTTGGTATACGAGTTTTCCCTATGAAAAGTGTTCAAGCTGTCGGAAAAATTGGCAACAGAAAAAAGAAAACCATTGAGCAAACTGCTTGATAATTCATACGAATTGATATTGATATTCACTACGGAGGCTAACAAAATAAATATATATATATATATTTCTTTTATACTATAAATTTGTATTTATTTCAATTTTTTATGTTTTATTTGCTTCTTGTACTTGTTCAAATTATAAGTTGAAGTTTAAATCATTTCTAAAATTCATACCACCACTATTCTTATTAATGTTACTGTTATTGTTCCCGCTACCTTGTATCAAATTCATGATATCATTGCCTCCTAAAAGACCACTATTTCCCATAATCGATCCTCCCAAGATACTGAGATCTTGCTCAGTGACATCTGTAGGAACATCAGCTAAAATAGACATATTATTGGCATTATTTAAATTGATGTTACCATTACTAGTATTACTATTCATCATTGCAGATGATCCTGCCGCTTGATTGATCCCATTTCTCAGGCTGGACATAAGTTGTGGAGCACCAACCAATGGACTATTATTTGAGGTGCTATGATTGCTTGCACTTCCAGGATTACCACCACCTCTAACAGATGCAGATCTCATAAGCGGTGTTTGCGTCATGCTTGGAGTTCCTGCAGAATGAGCACTATTTGGACTCATATTAGTATCGGAAATACCACCATTGTTCATATTATTATTATTTACAACCATGTTGTTCATACTAAAATTACCGTTATTATGCATACTATTCAAATTAGCAGAATTAGTGCTGTTGCTATTAGAAATACTATTTAGATTGAGACCATTTGCATTATTGTTTTGTATACTGTTCGTTCGAATATTGGCATTGTTATTTAACACATTATTCATATTGAGATTATTTATTCCAAGATTATTAGGATTCAAGTTATTCAAATTATTATTATTATTATTATTATTATTATTGTTATTATTATTATTATTATTATTATTATTATTATTATTATTATTATTATTATTATTATTATTATTATTATTATTATT